>PVIW01005604.1:0-103273 GCA_004026585.1 Noctilio leporinus
AGCCAGTCAGTGAAGGACAGGTATCATATGTTCTCACCCATTACGGGACAATAATGAGCAAAACTAACAACAAGCAAAACAGAACCAAGTGTATGAATACAAGGAATAGGCCTGCAGTGGTCAGGAGGAAAGGGGTAGGGGGGAGGCAGAGGCAAAGAAGGGGAGCAGCTTAGACAAGAACCTAGTATAAAGGAACCATGGACATGGACAACAGGTGGGATTGACTTTGGGGGGAAAGGGTGGGTGGGGAGGGGGACAGAGGGGAGAAAAAAAGGGATGGATGTAATACAACAACAATAAAATTAAAAGAAAAAAAAAGAAAAAAAAAAGAAATGTGTTAAAAATATCTGAAGTGCTGCTACGTGTAATAAATATTTCAATGTTTAACTCATCCCCATAGATTACCAATCATTATGTCTTCAAAGATCAGAGGAAATAACCTAAGATATATAACTATTTCCTTTCATTATTCTGAGAAGTAAACTACATTTTTCATGTTTATAAAAAATTAAGAATGCACTGAAAATCTAAGGAAGCTAATAATTTAAACCATAGCACAATTTCTAAAGTAGGATGAATATTAAGTTTAGGTCAGTTTTTTTTTCCCCAACAGCGAATTAAAAAAAAAAAAAAAAAAAAAACTTTAAGCAGCTTCTACATACAGTGTATTTATTTCATGATCATGAAATAAAAATATATTACCTCATACAATGCTTTGGTGTTCTATCTATGATATGTATGCTATGTATAGGATTAAATTGTATATTCAATATTTTAGTTACCTTAAAATTCAATGAAATAATTATTTCAAAATAATTTGAGAAATTTCTAAAACTTTTAAAACAGGAAGAAATAAGTCCTGAAAACAGTATTTTAGAACATATTTTCAATAGAAAATATATGCTAACTATCAAATTCTTTAATAGCATGACTCATACCTACCAGTCTTATTGAATATAAAATTCAAGTAATTAGAAATAAATAATCATTACTACATCTTTTAAATACATTCCTTTTCTGTGAATACCATGTACCAAATGAGAGGAATTGGTTTTTATTTTGTCATAATAGAAATCAAAGATCTAAGCTAATTTAAATAATTCTACATCTCTCATGAAAATTTCTTATATTTTTTTATTTTAATGGTATCATAGTGTACATATATATATATATATATATGTACTATATATATATATATATTTTTTTTTTAATTCTATTTGCTATCTTTAGAGAGAGGGGAAGGGAGAGAGGCAGAGAGGGAGAGAGACATCAATGTGTGGTTGCCTTTCACCTGCCTCCAGCTACAGACCTGGCTGGAAACCTGGCTTGCAACCTGGTTATGTGCCCTGGCTGGGAATTGAACCAGTGACCTTTGGGTTTGCAGGCCAGTGCCTTATACACTGTGCCACAAGCCAGGGCAGCTCACAGTATAACTTTTAAATTTATTACTTGAACAAATTTCCAATGAAGCTCATGTAATAGTTTTTATTAAATTTCTAGTGGCTTACAAAGTGTCATATAAAAATATTAACTTGAAAACATGATTCCAGCCCTGGCTGGTGGCATAGTGGATAAGGTGCCGGCCTGCAAACCCAAAGGTTGCTGGTTCGATTCCCAGCCAGGGCACATAATCAGGTTGCAAGCCAGGTCTCCAGCCAGCTCTGTAGCTGGAGGCAGGTGAAAGGCAACCATACATTGATGTTTCTTTCCCTCTCTGCCTCTCTTCCTTCCCCTCTCTCTAAAAAAAATAAACCAAATATTTTTTTTAATTAAAAAAAAAAAAACACATGATTCCATGACTGCAAATTGAATTAAAATTTGTATACACATCAGTAAAAGAGTCTATAAACATATTAATTACTATCATTGTTAAAAGTCCATTATGCATCAAACCATGACTAGTCACTTTAAATATAGTTTTAATCTAATGTTTATAATAAATGTATAAGGTAAAATGTTATCTTATTTGAAAAAGAAAAAATGTGTTTTCTTTAGTCATTGTACATTTATCAATGATACACTGTATATTCAAAACCTTTTGAAATATCAAGCTCTCTTTGATTATCTTTACAGAACCCCAGGAATCAGAGTGGCCTTTATGAGATTCACATTAAGTGCTTAAATTATTTCTGGTAGTTACAATTACAGTTAATTTATTTGTTAACCTATTTCATATATTTGGCATAGAAGCTAATCTATTAATTTTAATTTGATTCAGGATCATACTCATCAATCCTTTTGAAAATGTGGTTAGCCCTGGCTGGTGTGGCTTGGGAGACTGAACAATGACCTCTGAACCAAAAGGTCTCTAGTTCGAGTCCTGGTCAGGGCAGGCAACCGATTAAAGTTCATTTCCCTCCCTCCCTCTCTCTGTAAAAATAAATAAGTAAAAGCTTTTAAATAAAGTATTATAGTTATTTTTGATTATCTCATTCTCTAAAACATGAGGAAAAATTAAAATATGTTTCTGAACCTGAAGAATCAAAAGGTAAAAGTGCATCAGTTTTATACAATTGCTGCATTTTATATGAGGATTTTCAGGAAAGGGTTATAAAAATTGTTCTAAATACATAATATAAATGAAAAATAATGAAACCTTATTAATTAAATCAGAAGAAACAACAATAACATCTGAAAAAAATACTTGGCCCCTAAATCCCTAAGAATTACTTTGACATTCATTTCCAGAAGTAGCTTTCTCTATAACACGGTTATATATCAACCTCTCTGAAATAAGCTGGTAGGTTAACAAATTATTTAATGAAATTTTTTTCTGATTTGAGAGGTCAAATTAGCTAATTTTCTGACCCCAAGTCTGAAAGAATTTAGATATTACATTAATAGCATTCATGAACATTTTTATGGTATTATCAGGTAGTGTGTATGTGTGTATTTATGGTATTATCTATTATATACTTACGTACATCTATCCATAAAATATGAATATCACATATAAATAAATGCAGTTTACTTGTATATATATTACATACATATGCAAATGATGTCATATACCCTTGTCTCTCATAGAGAGAGAAAAGGAGAAAGGAAGAAAAAGTACAAGGCTATAAGAGGCTAGCTTATTCCATTCAAAGAATAGTAATCTTTAGTAAAGGATTTGGTTTCTACTCAACTGCAACTATTTTATCCTTAGAAAAAAATAGTTAACCAGGCAGCATATAACCAAAGTTTACTATATGTACCATTAATTACATGTCTCTAAATATTTATTAATATCTGATGTTCCAAGATCCAAAGAGAAGCACTAATAAAGGAAATTATAATATGGTAAGATGACATGTCTGGATTTAAATATCTGGCTGCAGTTTGCTTTATAGTCTAGCTATTTTGATCAATGTAGTAAGATATAATGCAAATTTAAATCCTAAGTAGGTTATCCAATGGCAATATCTATTGACTGAGTTAAAAGGATTTTGATCAGGCATTCTTCCAATATATCTATTCAAAAGATTTAGGTACATCCTTAGCCACATGAAGACTGGGTAGAAAACCCAAAGTAATTAATTATTTCACCTCAATTAATGAAAAGTAGTCAATCAACTTGACCAAACACATTCTATCAGTAAGACAGTGCATAATGATTTCTAAAATGAAAGTTGTAGAAAGACTTTAGTAATCAGGGATAAGTTTTCATTTTAATGTCCCCTTAATTACCAAATGTTTAAAGTACTTAAAAATAAAAACAAATAAGAACAAACAAATAAAAACATCCAAGGGATAGCACTAAACAATTGTATGTAATAATACTGTCTGAAACAGCAAATATATACCTCATGAATGTTGGAATAATATTATCAAAGGCATGCGTTGATTGTATATGAGGTCTATTCTAAAAATATTGAGCCAATATCAATATAATCAAGACAGTTTGCACAGCCAATACTTTCAGGACAGACGTATTACTGTGACACATCACACTTGAATATTTATTTAAAATGCTTATATGCAAGGAAACTTACAAATATATGCCTTCAGATTGAGAAATGGTAAAGGCAAATCAATTAACATAAAATACAGGTACTATTCTAGGTGTTACTTTTAGTCAACAAATAGTAACATATTCTTTACAGAAATGTTATGAAAAAAGCATTTTTTCTCTTTTATAAATTTTATGCTGTGTCCAAACTTTAAGGAAAATGTGTCAGAGTATTGATTTAAGCCAAAGTCCATTTTCCAGTAAGCTGGTACATTTATCATTCCATGTGTTGTTGCATTTAATTTTTAAAGAAAGTGAAGATTGTGAAAAACTCATGGAAATTGACTACAAGAGGTGTAACAGTGACATTCAAGATGAACTACTTCTGAAGAGCATGAAAATAGGAAATGTGATTGTACGTTGTTGAAATATAAGCCAGTAAACTAATGAATATGAAAATGCAAAGAATAATACCCCTGAAAACAGACACCATAGGAGATGAGAAGAGTTGTTCCTATTCATATTCTTGCCTCCTGTTTAATGTAGACAAATGACAATGGCGTGTGAGGAGGGCAGGACTGATTTGGAGGTAACAGAAGATATTACCATGTGATTTATGTAGGCCATTGCTCTATTCTTTATTTTGTTCACAACTAGAATTTACACCATCTCAAAAATTCCATTTTTATTTTTAAAGATAATTCATCATTTATTAGCTATTAAAGTTTATATACTCCCCACTTCATGTACTTTTATGATTTTATGAAATTACATTTGTATCCCAATGAGGCAATTTTAATACAGTTGAAAAAATTAAGTTTTTCATTGAGATAATTTGCTTTTAACATTACTCTTTTAGATGAAATATGAAATATGACATGTCTTCAAAAACTTGGTGCTATATAACTTCTTATTTTTGACAGTACATATATTGAAGGACTCAGGATATAAATTTTTCTCCTAAATTTATTAAAACATATATTCATTAAATGTCCACAAAAATATCTCCATTAAAAGGAAAAATGAGCCCTGGATGGTAGCACAGTAGATAAGGCACCAGCCTGTGAACCCAAAGGTCACTGGTTCAATTCCCAGCCAGGGCACATAACCAAGTTGCAAGCCAGGTCTCCAGCCAGGTCCATGGCTAGAGGAGGTGAAAAGCAACCATCCATTGATGTTTCTCTCCCTCTCTGCCTCTCTCCCTTCCTTTCTCTCAGGAAATAATAAATAAAATATTTTAAAATAAATAAATAAATAAATACAAGGAACAATGTCTTTAGATTCATAACAAAATATCTAGTATGTAATTTAAAAATGGTTTTCTTTGTTTACTTTGTAAGTTGTAAGTCATGCTATTTGTGGGTGGCCTAAAAATTATTAATAACCCATGTAGATAAAACATAAAATATTTCTTATTACAGGTGGCATAGCAGATAAGGCACCAGCCTGTGAACCCAAAGGTCACTGGTTCAATTTCCAGCCAGGGCACATAACCAGGTTGCAACCCAGGTCTCCAGCCAGGTCCCCGCTGAAGGCAGGTGAAAGGCAACCATACATTGATATTTCTCTCCCTCGTTGCCTTTTTCCCTTCCCCTTTAAAATAAATAAATAAATCTTTAAAAAAAGACAAATATTATAGATTATTTCACTTTTATATCACCTAATTACATGTTTTTTAAATGTGCATGAAACTAATCAGATAACATTAATGATACTGTTAAAAATGTAATTTTCTTATATATTTTAAAATATGTTCCCACAATATTCCTTTACCAAAGTTTTTCTAACTGCTCACAATAGTTAATCTTTGAAAACATTTAAAAAATACATTCTTTTATTTTAACAGACTTCAGTGGAAATGACTTCAAAAAGGAAGTGTTTGGAGAAAACCTTGAACTTCACTCAGAGAATTCTCAAGAATTGATTGACTTTTGAGTAGCTAGACATCTTTTATCACAAGATTTCAGCAACACTATCAAATAAAACCTCTTTTGTAGCTACTGTGAATTTTATTTTATGTGAAAGTCAGAAGCAATTTATCTGGTTTTTAATACCTTGTTGCTTTCGTGGATCGTAAATCTGAAGTCCAAACAGTGGGGGTTTTTCACGCCTCAGTAACGTCACCTCATTTGTTACCAAATCTAGTTGGAAAATGGAACCATTCATGTAATCAGTCCAGAACACATAATTCCCGTGATGTGACAGTCCAAAAGGGTGGTTCAACTCTTTCCCACTGTAAACAATCTGTAAAATATAAACACATTGTGAAAATTCAGGATGGACCTTTAGAAACATAACTAAATATGTATAAAAAATTACATATTCAAATATATACAACAGATAGTGAGCTACCTAATATCTTAACTCATACTTGCTTTCAGCATATTTGAAAAGCAGATACCACAATGTGAGCATATTTTGTTTCTAGAATTTATTATTGGAGACCATTTAAATTTCATTAATTTAAACTCTCTCATATTTGGCCTTACACATATAGTCGAGAAATACAAATGTTAAAATGAATTTGCTGACATTCTTCCCTGTGTCTTTTCTTTTTAATAGTCTAGAATCATATCCTGGGGTAGAAATCAATCTGAGTAATTAATGTCATTATGTATGGGGGTGGAGACAACAAAACCAATAATTTATTAATAATTATGCATTTATTTTTATATGTTTAAACTACAGTCACCTTCACAGTACTCTCAATTTGAGGCAATACACTTCTCAAGACATTTTTCCCACTGCTCAGTACAGTATTTGACATCATCAATTTTGATGCCTTTTAGTGTCTCTGTCGTTTTTTATTTCACTTCTTCCACATCAGCAAAACATTTCCTTTGAGGAATTTTTTACCCAGGGAAACAGAAAATAGTTACTCTGGGCAAGATCAGGTGAGTAAGGAGGGTGGGACACAGGTGTTCATGCCATTTATGGTCAAAAACTGCTCAACACCCGCATGGTGTGGGCAGGTTTGCTCATAATCACCCATCATTAAATGGGTAAATGTGATGGAAGAGTCTTCAAAAAAATTCACTGAAGCAGAATGCAGCCTCTTATAGCAACACCAGCTGGTACACTGATACAGATGTGTTTTTAGAATACTCATCCAGTGGGGAATGCCTGTACCACAAGGCCTGCTCTCCAGAAGATAATTCCAGTTGTTTCTGGGTTCCCCCTTAGATATTGCAATAATGCCCATCCAATAACCAAAGGGCACACACAACCTAGTATCAAGACGTTGGGAGTGAAAGGGATATTACTCTTTAACTGAGCAAATCCAAAGTAAATTGGAGAGGACAGGGCAGAAGATAAAAATTGAACATAGAAAAAAAGTTACTAATGGTAAATAGATAAACAAAATTTACTGGCTAATATCGATTCTGATTGATAATGCTTTTTCATCTTTCACCACATATGAAATGGGTTGCAAACAAAATGAAGAAGCATTTTATACTCACTTTATTTAATAATAGGAAACTGAGGAAGTTATTCAAATAATGTAGTGTTATTAGCAACTCAAAATTTTTCTTTTATCCAAATTCTTCATAACAAACTTTCATATATCCAATAAGTGAGCCACTTTCTTTCTTACTTTTTGTATTTTCTTACCTCCACGAAAGCTAAAATATGCTGGGCATAAAAATGTGTGTACTATGTGTATGTTCAAAGGATTCATAGATATTTATTTAGCACCTGTGAATTATGTGACATTAGGTTAAATGCCAATGAATTTTACTCATTTGAAATAAATATTTAAATCACTCTGAGAGTGAATCAATAAATTAAATCATCCTAACTGATTAGTATACAATTTATTCCTCAAACAGAATTTATAATGAGTAGGCTTAGCTAATTGTGAGTTTTTCTTTCCAAAAAAAAAAAAAGGAAGAAAATATAGTATCAAAGAAAGCACTTCGGTAATTCTGAATATTCCACTTTCCAGTATTTAACCAAATGGTTGAATTGGCTCTCTCACAGAGTCAAACACATCCTCAACATACCCTAGAATTTCAGAATCATTTTGCAATAATTCTACCAAAAGAAGCAAGAAGTTGGTATCTATTAATATCAATAGGCTTGAAGCTCAGTTTATTCTTGTGTTCCTATGTCCATGTCATGAAGTTTGTTATTCAAATAAACGCATTATAATTAATTTTTCACAGTATATAGGTCAATTTTCAGCTTGGAAATATTGAAGATATTTGAACAGGGTTGGGGTCTTGGTTATAGCCAACTCATCAATAATGCAGAAAAGCTGCATTTTACAACAACTCTGATTTCCTGAAAGTGGCTTTCAACAAATGTCACCAAGGCTGACTCACGGCAGGGAGCAGGTGCCAGCTGCACCACCTGGTGGTCACCCTCCGAGGGCCACCCGCAGACACACCCGCGGCCACCTCAGAGGGTACAGATAAACTTGAAAGTACTCTAAACACAACACAATAATGCTCCATGAAAAAAAGAAGCCCATGGGTTAAAACCAGCAGCCTTTGTCTTTTACCTTCCTGTGAGTTCCATTCAAAAACACTTTTTCAATATGATCGTAATAAGCATCACACCAGTACAAGGTGTTGGTGTGAAAGTCCAGAGTTAAACCGTTTGGCCACAGCATCCTGGAAGTCACAAAAATCTGACGATTGAAGCCGTCCATCCAGGCTCTCTCGATCCTTCCCACGCTGTCATCTATTTCATCTTCCTCCCAGTCCGTCCAGTACATCCAACTAAGACATTACAAATAAGAGCATACACATGTTATTCCAACCAGCCGCTGTACTAAGAAGTATTTCTTCAGATCGGGCACCTTCATAAAACCTAATTACATTCTGATCTCCTTCTGTCTAAATGCATGTCTGGCAAAGGGAGGAGGCAGCTGTGAAGCACCAAGGGAAGTAAAGGAACGTTCAGCAGAGCCAGTTTAGTTGGATTTATCACAGAAAACCCACTTTGCCCCTTTTTGGCCTCCATGATTAGTTGAGTTAACAAGTGCCAAATATTGAGTTTCTTTGGTGTTAATACTAAGTTTGGAAAGTGGTTTTGGAGGCATAGCTAAGTATTTTTAATGTTGTTCATATGCTAAAACAAAATCGATTGTGTAATTAAAAAGCAGGTTGACAGTTAATGATCTAGTTGACTTGTTTAATCTCCAATGAATTATTATTATTTTTTTAAGACAGGAAATTGGAGAGTCGTAGATGTAAAAGGTATGATCATAGTGCATTTGTTTGGCCAGGTCCAATTTGTCTTCCTGATGCAAATTATCTATACTTTATTGCTGCTTATTATTACCCCAAAACCCACAGAAGATGATGTAGCTGCACATGAGTTTATTAACAGCATGACTGACCTTAAGATTTTGAGCTTTAATTTCTAGCTCAAACAAAAGCCTCTGCCTTTCATAACAAATCACTCTGTGTGAGCTATACAGTGGGAAAGCAGGCCTTGAGCTAACACTGCGGTTCCCTCATGAATAAGGTTAAAACCTTTCATTTCTGTTGTTTTGGGGTCATGTGAAAATGTCTGAGTTATTAATTAAAGTGTAGGTGTTAATTCAGTCACCTCATAAACAACTTTATAAAGTGCCAAAGCTTCCCTAAGCTGCTTACCCTGGAAATGCCTTTATTAGATTTTCTGCCTTCGCATTTTGTGGACCCTGAAGAATTTCTGAGGCAATCTCAGAAAAATCTCTATCTATGACTCATAATCCTTCAGTGATCTAAGCAGGTGAATTTGTGGAAACTGAGGCTGAAATACACCATCCATAATTTGATGCAAATGAAGTTTTTTTAAAAGTTTCTTTTTTCTTGATAGTTTGTGATTATGTTGATAAGCCTTTTAAACCTAAGGAAGTATATTGAAATTGATGAATTTTATTAAGTCAAAATATGTTCTAATCCTAGAAATAAACATGACAATACACTTATTTTATATCCTGTGTGTTCTTCAAGTGGTTTTATTATTGGAACAAATTAGGAATAAACAGAAGAGTCATTCTATTTGTTTTAATCCTATAGTAGTTATGTATAACTGCTTGACTTAAATTACATACATCAACTATGTAAAAGGGAAACATGCAACATTTTTCTCCCTGTTAATACTTCCTTAAATTCTTAAGTACAATTAATCAATGTGCTTTTATTCTTGTTGCTATTTTATAACTTGTTAAAATTGCAATTATCTTTTCCTCTAGTTTTCTTTTGAACATAGTAATACTCTTTCCTGCTTATTTGCTTGTTAGGCAACTCTCTAACTCAAATCACACATCTTAAGAAATAATTCTGGATATTCTAAACATACTTTGTATTGTTTTATATTTGAATAACTTTTTGTGATATGATCTATTACTAAGGTTATTTTATTCAAACAGAACAAAAGAATCTTTTAAATAAGAGATAATGAGCCTACAAAGACTTTATCATCATCTACCCATTTCAATATCTCATTGAAAGATATATTGTAAAAGCCTTATGATCACTAACAAATTTGAAAATTCTTATATACAGAAAATAGAAAATACAACCTATAAGATAAGCAGAAACAAATATAAAATTTTTATAGGTAGAACTTGGGTAGCCATCAAATCAAAATTATGTTAACCAGACCTTTTGCTAATAAGAAAAAAAAAATATTTCTAATTTTTATAGCCTATTCAAATAAATGTTTTGTTGTTGTTGTTAAAGATTTATTTATTATTTTTTAGAGAGAGGGGAAGGGAAAGAAGCACAGAGGGAGAGAGGCATCAATTTATGGTTGCCTTTCACCTCCCTCCAGCTAAGGACCTGTCTAGAGACCTGGCTTGCAACCTGGTTATGTGCCCTGGCTGGGAATTGAACCAGCAACCTTTGGGTTTGCAGGCTGGTGCCTTATCCACTGTGCCACCAGCCAGGGCTTCAAATAAATTTTTTAAATGAAGTTTATCCCTAGCCTTCCTGTCAAAATACACTATTTCTTAGAGATGTTTGGGGGGGGGGGGGTGTTATATTATAGTATTTATTGAATTTATGCCTTGCATTGCATTTAATGGTGCTGAATATCTGATATTTCCAGTTAAAAAGTTAAAATACTTAAAGGCAGGAATCATCCTTCTTCATATTTGTACCCTATAACACTAAATTTTTTTAAAGATTTTATTCATTATTTTTAGAGAGAGGGAAGGGAGGTAGGAAGAAAGAGAGAGAAACATCAATGTATAGTTGCCTTTCACCTGCCTCCAGCTGGGGACCTGGCTAGAGAACTGACTTACAACCTTGGTATGTACCTTGACTGGGAATTGAACCAGTGGCCCTTGGGTTTGCAGGCCAGTGCTCACTCCACTGAGCCACACCAACCATGGCTTCTAACATTAAATTTAACTGTGTTGATGTAAACCAATTAAATAATATTATACAATGGTCATTCCTAGAAATATTTACATCCTTAAAAGCTGCTCTGTCATGGAAGTAAAATGCATTTTACTGTTGAAAAAATTGATCTGGCCCTGGCTGGTGGCACAGTGGGTAAGGCACCAGCCTGTGAACCCAAAGGTCACTGGTTCAATTCCCAGCCAGGGCACATAACCAGGTAGTAAGCCAGTTCTCCAGCCAGGTCCATAGCTGGAGGCAGGTGAAAGGCAACCATACATTGATGTCTCTCTCCCTCTCTGCCTCTCTCTTTTCCCCTCTCTCTAAAAATAATAAATAAAATCTTTAAAAATAAAATTGATTTTGTTACTGATATAATATCTATCTGTTAACTACTAACTGAGACATGGATGCACAAGATCCTCTTTGGAGGGAAACAGGCACTCAGCTCTGGACATAGATCATGTACACAGTATTTTGGGAAGTGAGAGGTGATAATGTAGGTGTCTAAGTTACTGATACAAATTACGAAATGCGAAATTATTAGGGAGAGCGAGCTCGTATGCACTGATCAACTTAGGAACAGAGCCATCCCAATTGAGTCCTCCTCCAGTTTTATCCCCATTTCAATAATTGTGGAGGCCTGCAACCTGTTCTTTCATTCTCAGTGCTCACCTTTCTACTCCTATTACAAATGCTTCATGTGGTCTTTGATCCCTTTTCATAGGGAACTCCTAAACAGTTGGTTCCCAGAAACCTGGACACTGCTATCACTTGTTTTCCTGAATCCTAAATGGAAAAATGTGACTTTTATCTTCGAAACCTTTCAGTGACTCTTTTGTCAGCAAAATAAATCCAAACATTTTACCACAACATTGAAGATTTTTGCTTATTTCTAGTTTCACCTCCTACTATGCTCCTTCACATACCCTTGCTCTAGCCTTAAGGAAGTCACCTCACCTCAGAATGGCCTCTGGCTTCCCTTCCTCTAAGCAATTGCTGTTACTGACTCTTCAAAACAGTAACTAGGCCCTGGCTGGTGGCTCAGTGGATAAGGTACCGGCCTGCAAACCCAAAGGTTGCTGGTTCGATTCCCAGCCAGAGTACATAACCATGTTGCAAGCCAGGTCCCCAGTCCGGTCCGTAGCTGGAGGCAGGTGAAAGGCAACCACACATTGATGTCTCTCTCCCTCTATTTCTTCCCCTCTCTCTAAGAATAATATGTAAAATCTTAATATATATATATGTATGTATATATATATATATATATATATATATATATAAAATATGCTTTAATAAAAATAAATGAATTTTTACTGACTTTATAATTGGTTGTGAAGCTACTGGTAAAGTACATATATGAAATAAATTATACTTCTGTTAATAGGTAATCACAGATCTTCTCCTTCTAATACAACTAAAAATAGGTATTATGATAGAAAAACATAAATAAATTATTTTTTCTTTAAATGTTTTGCTTAAAGTTATATTATGCTCTTTTAAGTGGAATTTCCAAACTAAAGTTTCTTCCTCATTTTTACAAACATACAATAAAGATTAAATTAAAACACATAATTGGGGGAAAAAAGAAAAATTCTATTCAAGTCAAACAATTATTTGGATAAATTCACATAGTTCCATGTCTATTTCTGGTGTCTTCCTATCCATTCTTCACAGAATAGTAAGATTCATTATTTTTAATATAAATATGACTGTATTACTTTTCTGTTTTACCCTTGCACTGAGGACACAGTGCAAAGCTCTCATTGCAGCACATGAGGACCTGCTTTCCTTTCTAATTGCATCTCAGTTATTTTCTCCATTACTATCTGCATTCCAACCTCACTGTTTTCATTTAGTTTCTCTGACACTCAATCCCTGTCCAATTTAATATCCTCAAATGCACCATTTTCTTGATCTAAAATACACTTTCCCTTATTCTCCTTGGCTGACTCATTCTTGACTACTTAGTCTCAGCTAACATGATGCCTTTTTAAAGAGGCCTTTCAGCAAATCTATTTAAATAGATTTCTATTATTAGTTTCCATCATGTTAAATTTTTGTTTTCCTTCATCACTGTTCTATAGAAATTACATCAGCTGCTCATTTGGTACTTAGTTATTGTTCTACATCTCCACTCCTAACTTTGTAGATGATACAAGATGCTTCATGAGGGTTAAGGCTATGCCTGTTTTGTGAACCTCTATATACCAGGTACAGGTATACCCTGGCCATAGTATATAGCTAGAGAAAAAGACATACATACACACATACATATATTCATGCACGCATGTAGCTGTTTTAATAGTTCAGTGCACAAGAGCAGCATTCTTTTTGAAAATCTGTAAGATGGAAGAAATATTAGAATCATTCTTTGTAGCACTATAGGTAAGTACAGGGTCAGTCAAGGCAATAATTACAGGGATGCAAATATTGCCTTAATATAAAGGAAATGTCTTATCACTCAGAATTTCCCTCAAATATTGAGAATTATGTTGAGGCTATCAGTTTTGAATGTAAGTTGAATGTCTGATTAGTAGGAAGTGTTAAAAGAGATTCCTGAATTTGAAGAGAAAGAGGGAACTAGTGGTCTCTAACTGTCCTGCCAAATAATATGACTCTGTGACCATATTTATGTCACCTTCCTGAGCAAAGATCAGGATCCTGCACAAAGATCCTGCAGCTCTATCAGAAAACATTTTTCTCTAACAGAATACTGGGAAAGAAAATGCTTTGCTAAAAACTCATTTAAAACACCTTGTTTCAAGTAGAGTTAAAAAGTGTGAAATTAACATTTTTCTCTCAAAATTAATGTTGGCTTGGTTTAAAGATCATATAGATAAGTTGGTTTTAAAATTCCAGGAATAGAGCAGATTGTAGAATCTACACACAAAATCACTGATATTATTTTATAATTGTCTTAAAAACACAATGAGTGTATTCATTACTTTGGTGTCAGCCTGATTCTATTCTCAGCATGAATTGTTCTAGAAAAGGCAAGTGGTTATTTCAGCTCATAACGGAGTCACATTTTTTCTATCCAAATAAGGATTTTTTGTAGGTATGTAGTAAGCTATGAAGAATATTCATTTTGTCATGCTGTTTTTAAACAGTGAAATGTAAGCCATGAAGGGTATAAAAACCACATACAACAGCTGTACATGTAAAATATACAATCTATTCAATTAATTTTGAGGTTCTATTAGGAATGTTTATACTTCTTCAACATTTCTACATGTGCAATATTATTTGTGCTAATAGCTCTGAATAAAAATAAAAGGAAAATATATTCACAGAAATTGTATAAAATATTTCATCTTAAGACAACTAGCACATAGTATAAAATAATGTCACTATATGGAAAATATGGTTATGTCTAAAATTATGTGATTACCAACCTAGACTATAAAGCATAACAGAGTGTAGTGGCAATGAGTACAGTTTTGGAGATAGGCAGCTTAGGGTTTAAATATCCACCCAATCTCTTAATAAATGAAGAGTTTCTGAAGATCAGTTACCAATTTCTTCTTTATAAAACAATGATGAAGTTAGCAACTAATTCACAGAACTATTGTGTGGGTTACAGAAGAGGCGCATATCAACCTATTCGACAAAATGTCTGGTCCACGTTAATGTACAAAGAAACTTGATATTTTTTTCCCATGTGTGGGTTCTACTTTATTTCAAATTCACATGCTTGTTTTGACTATTTTTGAATACATTAAACTTCAATAGCCTTTAAAAAGTTAAACTAATTCTGTAATTTAATTATCTTGGTGTCAGGTTGTCCAAAATGGAAAATTATAGTGCTTGTCTGAATAAATCAAGTAAATATATCCTTTATACAAAGGGATTGTTGATTTCAGTTCAATGTATTTTGACATGTTTATTTAGCATATTCTCTAGAAGAGAACAATCACTAAATAAGTAACATTTTCTAATCAGACCACTCATGTATATTCATGCATTAATTTAAATAAAACTTGTACCATGAAATATGTAAAAAGATAAACTCAATATATTTTCTTATATACAGCTCATAAAATGTTTCATACCCATTAACAGGATCCACCACGATCCCCCTGGGATGGGACATTTCTCCCTCTAAAAGAGTCTTCCGACTCTGAGAAGCCTTTTCCAGCCTGGCCACGTTAATGGTTTTCCTATAGCCATCATTTGTCCAGTAAAGGTTGTTTCCAATCCAGTCCACAGCAATGCCCTCCACATTATCCAGGTCTGTAAAAAGCAATAAAAAGAAATGAACAAAATTTTCAGTAATACCCACTGCTTATGAGATACTTAACAAGTTTAATTCAAATATAAATGAATTCTTTACAGTATGATTTTTGTGCAAATATTATTCTAGAGAACAGCTGTAAATTTTATTTTGAATGTCAATTTATGTGACTGACAGACCCTCTTTTGACATATTTTATTTCAAACAATAAACTTTAGGATGAAAAAGGAAGTGTAAGTGAAAGATAAGTTCTCAGAACAAAAATAGAGTGATACAGGCTTTTCAGGGAAAATAAATCAAGTAATATGAACAAGTAATATGTTCCAAAAGTGTGTTATAACTTGCAATATTTGATTTGAGTAATCAAAATAACATGAACATCCTCTTGCCATGGAATAAGTGGGTTCAGCAAAAGACAGTCTTTGAAAGCCCAGAATATAGGCTTTCATCACAGAAATGTATGAGCAATGAATCACGAAGAACAGTGAAATATTTCCTAGACTTGTGTTTAAAAGGACACTATTGCAGCATTCCATAAGATGTAAGTAGTAATAATTCAAGGGGATATTACAAATATCTTATGAGTTAATCCAACTCAAACACTTTACAAAAGGTGAAACTCTAGCCCTTAAGATACATAGTCAACTGTCACACAAGAGGTAGTAGAATGGAGATAAAAGTCCAGATCAGATAATTCTCAATGCAGAGATCTTTAAAACTGCACTGTTTTTACAGGGAGTCCTGCCTTGGTTTTCTGTTTGTCAACTACTCTCCACTACTCTCCAATCTTTCCACAGCATCGGAATTATACTTTCAATTTCTTTACTGCTTGAGAAGTTACTGTGAATTCCTCCCCTTTCAAAACCAAGGAAGCCTCTTTTACCCAGGTATGAAGTAGAGAACTACAATTTACTGGACAAATCAAGAGGAAGTTGTGCATTAAGGCAGTACATTCACACTACTGGCGACTCACATGGCCTTCTTTCACATGCAGATACAGTACGCATTTGCTATTATCATATTCTTTAATCACAGACCCTCTGACCTTGGAAACAATAAAATTTTCTTTTGTGACCTTTCTGCTGATCAATATGTGCCCTGACTCAAAATGACTAATAAAACATGTGATTTGATCTAACTGAAAACCCCATTATAGTGAATTAGGTATGTTCTCAATTTCACTAAGCTATCTGCTTCATTACCATCCAATATGAGTAATTTTCACAGGCTAATTGTGCCTATAATTTTTTTAAAAGTTTAATTTTTTCTTCACTTTATTGACACTTAATTTTATGAGCACTTTCCTGCTCTGGGATAATAGAAAAAGTACAGTAGTAGTACACTCTTTTCAATTTATTATAGACTAGAGCTGACTTTTATCTTGTTAGCTGATAGCTGATTTCCAAAAACTGCCTTACCTTTGAATTCTACTGCAGCATGGAAACTTCCTACCTCAATAAAGTTCTTACTTAAAAAAAATTTCCTTTGGACATGTGGCTTAAGACTTTTTACTTTTTCATATTAAGCAGTTGCAATATTATCTGGGTTGAAATTTTGTTTCCAACACTGGTAAGCAACTCAGTCATACGCATCTTTAATTTCTCCACTTGTAAAGTAAGGAAAATAGCACCTGCTCCATAGTGTAATAACAAAGGGCAAATTAGCTACTGCATGTAAAACAGCCAGTATACTGACTACAACACTGTAACTCCTCGATACATGTTAGTTTTTATTATTATTTTTTAGGTAAAAATAAAATAATATAAAACCTGGATATTCTCCTTATGGATGCTACTTGATAGAAATATGTTTTATGTTTTTCTTTTAAAATAATTTTGGTAATTTTTCCTTGCATATTGACTAGTGACCAACTTTAACTAGAAATTGTATATGCGGGGTCATTTGTAAATAAATACTAAAAGTGAAATGGCATTGAATTTTAAAAAACAGAACTTGGGTGGAACCCTCTCTGATTGTTTTTGTTTTTGTGTTCTTTGAAAAACAAAATGCTTGAACAACATAAAGTAGTAGTTAGGATCCAAGTTCATGACTTGCCCAGGAACACTATGATGCTCTCCCTAAGGGAGCAAGTTACTTAGCCTATTCTTCAATTTCCTGATCTTTAAAATGGGTGTCCTATTTCCCTACTAACCCAAGGACATACATGACTTACTATCCAAATGCAAGAAAGGCATTTGATAAAGAGAAATTTTCTAGAGTATATTTCTTTGATACCTTTGGATAGAGTTCAAGTATTCTACATTCCAAAGTTCACAGAATTGTTTTAAGGATTAAATAAATTAATGTACATATAATTCTTAAAATAATAGTTGGTACATAGTATTACATAGATGTCACTATTAATATTATTACTAGAGTGTCATTATTATAACCTTCCTTTAGCTCCTTATCTAGTCTATTAATATAGTAATGAAACAATTGGCCTAGAGTGTTTTTATTTTAAGATTTTCTTTATTATTTTTTGAGAGAGAGGGAGGGAGGAAGGCAGAGAGGAAGAGAAACATCAATGCATGGCTGCCTTTCACCTGCCTCTAGCTATGAACCTGGCTGGAGACCTGGCTTGCAACCTGGTTATGTACCCTGGCTGGGAATTGAACCAGCAACCTTTGGGTTTGTAGGCCAGCACCTTATTCACTATGCCACAAGGCAGGGCTTGATATTTTTAATGTATTGATTTTAGAGAGAGAGAAAAAACAGCATTGTTCCATTTATTTATGCACTTATTGATTTATTCTTGTAAGTGCCCTGACCAGGGCGAATTGGGACAATGCTCTAACCACCTAAGCTGCCTGGCCAAGGCTAATTTATTTATTTAAAAACTTAAAAATGAATAAATAAGAAAAAAATAAAGTAATAACTTGGATTAGATAAAATTAACATTTTAAAAAGAGTGAAGAAAAGCCAATTTCTAAAACAAAAACATCACTATAGGTCAATCTGATTTTTAGATGCTACGTATTTATGAAAAAGAAGAGAATCAGTTTTTGTGGGTTTTATTTTTGTTTTTTTTTTTTGTTTGTTTGTTTGTTTTTTTATTTTAATCCTCACTGGAGAAGACATGCTTATAGATTTGAGAGGAAGGAGAAGGGAGGGAGAGGGTGAAGGAGAGGGAAGGAAAGGGAAACATAGATAGGAACCAGCAATGCCCAAGTATGTGCTCCGGAATCAAACCTGTGACCTTTCAGTTTATAGTTCAACACTCCAACCAACTGAGCCCCATCAGCCAAGACAAGAATTCAAATTTTATATATTAAAAATATAATTTTCTACTTTTAAAAATGGGTCCAAGATTTTTAAAAGTACAGAAAGGCTAAGGACGTGAGCAGTGGTGGTAGGTTTGTTAAGATGCATAAGGTGTATATCCAGAGTAGTCCATAAGTCTTGATGCTTTACAATAGAATTTGATTAACATAATGAGGAATCAATTGGAAATTAATTGCCATGATAAAAAATGCCATGCCTGCACTTTTCTAATGTATCCAAATCTTTCTATCCTTGGTACGAACATTACTTTTATGAATTGGAAGGAAATATTATAAAAATATTGTAAAGAGTGCAAGCTACAGGCACACACTTTAAATAACTGGCTGTGTAATTTGCATGTACTATACATGGCTAGGGCCACAGATGCAGTACAGTAACTAGCCTCCCAGTCAGCACTTCAACTCTCTTGCCTCATATTCATGTAGTTCAATTAATATAAATTCTCTTTGTGCATTTCAATATGGCTCAAGGCATCACAGCTCTAAATGTCTGACATAAGTGAATTAAGTTGATTTAATTAACAATATGGCAGTAACATGTGCTCGCTGAGTTTTTGATCTCATGAGGTTTCAGAAGTCTTTGGTCAGGCTGAAGTTTTCTGTCCCCAATGGCATGGTGTTGATTTCAATTTGGGGAGAGGGTAATACAGATTTTCTATGAAACTGAAATGTTTCACTTTTGATGCAGCGAAGAGCACAGCGAGAATGGTGATCAGCAGGCTGGTGTCAGTTCCCTTTATTTCAAAGCTTCAGGGAACTGACTGTGCTGGGCCCTTCTGGATGCCTTCAGAAAGTGGGTTACATTAGACCAGGAGGAAACCCAGACCTTCTATATGGGCAATAACAAGGCCTGCCCTTTCCACCGGAGCAATGCTCCATCTCTTTTTCTGAGGCTCTTTCCTATACTAACATCCTTGTAATAGTACTTCAGAATAAAAGGCAATAATTACCTCACTTTAAGACAAGCAGAAATGTGAGAGATGCATGATTTCCCTCCCAAAGGCCCTAAGAAGTCATAATTTGATCATTGTTAATAAATATCTATAAAATAATTACATTCATGTACAAATATGACCTCAAATTATAATTGTTTTTGGATACCAGGCTATTGTTCTTATTCTCATTCACTAGATTTATACTACCACACCTTAAAGCATATTGTTCAGAGAGTCATGTGTAATGGTTAATTTCATGAGATAATTTGGCTAGGCCACAGAACACTGGTATTTAGTTAAGCATCAATCTGGATATTGCTGGGAAGGTGTGTTTAAATCAATACAGTTTAAATAAAACAGATTACTCTCCATAATGAGGGTTGGTCTCATTCAATCAGTTGAAGGCATTAAGAGAAAACAGGCTGAGGTTTCTTTTGGAAGAGGGAATTAGACTTTTAAACTCTCTTTAAAATCAAACAGTGTAGCCCAGACTGATATGGCTCAGTGGGTTCACAGGTGCCAGCCTGTGAACCCAAAGGTTGCTGGTTCAATTCCCAGCCAGAGCACATAACCAGGTTGCAAGCCAGGTCTCCAGCCAGGTCCGTAGCTGGAGGCAGGTGAAAGGCAACCATACATTGATGCTTCTCTCCCTTTCTTCCTTGCTGCTCTCTCTCTGAAAATATTAAAATCTTTTAAAATAAATAAATAAACAAACAAACAAATAAAATTGAACTGAAATATCAGCACTTCCTTGGGTCCACCACCAGCTGACCTACTCTGTAGATTTTGGACTTACCATCCCTCACAATTGTGTAAGTTAATTCTAGGTTCTGTTTTTCTGAGAACCCTGACTAATACACCATCACCCTTTCTGTAATCTGAAAATGATTTTGTTGAATGCTATGGGTGGAAGAAGTACACTTCATATTCGTTCATTTCAGATGAACACTGAAAGATAAATACCATGGAGGGCAGAATGGCTTCCAATTTAACAAAGATCCTATACGTAGATATGCAATGACTATAGAACTCATTTTACAATGCTCCATTATAAGTTTCTGCAATAAATCAGAGTTGTGTTGTAGATATTTTTATTCCTGTACTCTCTGTATATTATGTTTTAACATCTTAAAAATAATAATAAAAAATACCTTCCATCAGAGGGTGAGGGGTACAGAGACTACCCTTTCTAGAAATTGCCAATTCTTAAGGATAGCAAAGGGTCTAGCCAGGAACATGTCTTTGACTTGCAAACTAAACACTTCAGAGTCTTACCTCCTCTATTTAGTCCTTGCACTCCAGGAGGCAATATTCCTCTGTAGTAACCATCCTAGAGCCAAGTGCCAGGCAACTACTAACCACCCCTAAAGTCTAAATACCAATGGAATTATTGAAAGTAGCCAAACCTAATCTGTTTATCCTGTCCTTCCTTGCCCTTTCCTTAGAAACTTAAATAAAGACTGTGGCCTCATGCTTTCCCTTCACGTTGTCTTTTGCTTCCCGACCAACCTAATGTCTTTCCCTCATGGTCCTGTGTGACATGCTGCGCCCTCCTTTTCTAGGATGTGTGAATATAAGTGTTGTTTTCCTGAGCCTCCTTCTGTCTCCTCTTTGGTCACATCTGACTAACCAACTCCTGAAAACATACAAAATATGAGTCCTCACAGTGACTGGGAAAAAAGAAAGTAATTTCCATTAACGCCCTTTAAATACCCAATTCTGCTTACTTACTGAGAAAGAACAGAGCAAAAATTGCTTCAACTTCTGAAAGCAAACTATCACAGCTATTCTTGCTTATTTCCTTTAGTCCTATGAAGTAGGTTAGGATTTATTAAAATAAAAACACTTTGGAACTTACTGCTTTAATACTACATTACTCGATCTCTTTCATATTAGAATAAAAGGAAACTCTATTAGAAGTCACTTTTTATTGTTACATTTTCTATTATGTTTCATATTCTTTGCATCTGATCATTTAAACACTCAAACAGTTGCATCCCTCCAGATGATAGTTTTCACTGAACTCTTTAAACAAGGTTGCACACACTTTGCTTAGGCATCATGTTTAGTGAAATACAAGATCATTAAATTTCAAGTTGAGCTTAAAAGCCAGAGGCTGTAATTTTCCATGTTTTATCATTATCACCACAAAGAACAAATGTGTTATCTCATGTAACCAACCTGCTAAAGCTTATCATACTATTCTACATTAAATAAAAGGATACTTGTTTCAAACTTACATTAATAAACAGAGAGAAAGAAGATACAAAAAAAATGCATGTGTGGGTAATAGGTAAATGTAATAAAGCAAGCCAAGCCCTTAACCCAGTAATTAATCTAAAAAAAAAAAAACAAAAAACAAAAAACTCTCCTATAAAGATCAAAGAAAATGCACAGTCACAACCTCTCTTGGTTCTCAGGTAGCCTTACAAAAACTAAAGCAGTAAACCATGGGAAAATATAATAATAAAACTAGGCAGAAACCTGATTATAAAGTCAGTATTTTAGCCTAAATTGGTGTGACTCAATTGGTTGGGCTTCGTCATATAGAGCAAAATGTTGTTGGTTCAGTTCTTAGGGCACATGCCTGGGCTGTGGCCTGGACCCTGAGTAGAAGCATGTGCAATAAATCAGAGTTGTATTGTAGGTATTTTTAATTTGTATATATTATAATGCTTTGACATCTTAAAAAACAAAAAAACAGAAAACAAAAACACCTCCCATCAGGAAGTGTGGGGTGGGAAGACTTCCCTTCCTAGAAATAGCCAATTCTTAGGAATAGCAAAAGGTCCACCGAATGATAAAAACAAAGAAACCAATTGATGATTCTCTCACACATTTATATTTCTCTGCCTCACTTCTCTTCCTTCTCCCCTCTCTAAAAATTAATAAAGTGTTTTTAAAAATCAGTATCTTAGAGACAAGAAGAAGCTAAAGACTCATAGTCTAATGTTTACAATGAATGAAATGAAGCTCCAGAAATGTAAAGTGATTCACAACAACCCACAAATTCGTTAGTAGTCAATACAATAGCATCAGAAAATTGACTCATATTTCAATGTATCTATGTACTTTATGTTCAAGTTTGATCTTTAGAGTGGTAAAAGAAAAATCATAAACTGTAGCAAAAGTCAAAGAAAGTTATATAAGCAATGATTCATGAGAAAAGAGTGAGACATAGAAGAGGGGAAAGGGGTGAGAGTCAGGTAAACAAGATCACTGAAGGAAAGGATGTTATACCAGCTTTCTAATCAAAACCTATTATTTTCAATGAACTATATTTATTTTCTTACCAAAATACGTGGTGGCTGACAATGTAGAAATTCAACAAATGGATATATGAAGGGAAGTCAAGTTTTTAAATCAAATGTAAGGAAAAACTGAGATATTGTTGTAAGAATGAGAAGTCAAAAAATTTCAATTATGAAAAACCTGTTAAAATTGGAGAAAATTCTTTAGTTACTATACTGTAATAAGATTAATTTTTTTCTGTTACTATGATATTATTCTGTAAGATATTACAGTTAGGGAAAGTTTTGTGGAGGATATGAAAATTCTGTACTATTTCAAAATTTTTGAATGGACTAAATATGTCAG
Organism: Noctilio leporinus; assembly: GCA_004026585.1. Classification (NCBI taxonomy): domain Eukaryota; kingdom Metazoa; phylum Chordata; class Mammalia; order Chiroptera; family Noctilionidae; genus Noctilio; species Noctilio leporinus. The sequence continues at coordinate 23,328 of PVIW01005604.1, forward strand.
TTCAAAATTAATTTTTAATATAATAAGTGAATTTTTGGAAATGTATTATTTTTAATATGCAGAAGGTGGCAAAGGTAGATGTAGCATAATCTGCAGGAAAAAGAGGATAACTAAAATACTCATATGAATGCTCTGACATAATAATTTTGGTACAATAAGCTAAATTTCACAGCAAAAACAAAGAAAATTTGTGCAGAAAAAGTAATTTAAACAAATATACAGTATAAACCATTCGAGATAAGTATGCAAGTTTAAAAAACTCATAATTTGAACTTGTGCAAGAAAAAGAGGTGTTGATTGAGAATGCCTGGGAAAGTCTGTTAAGACAGGAGTGTCTCCAGTATGTTAACTAAAAATGTTAATTATTTTCATTAAAAATTGCAGTTGAACTTCAGATGAATCATGAGAATATGTAAAAAGTTTACCAGATTCCTAGAAAACCATCAGGGAAGCCTATTATGAGAACCCAATTCAGCAAGTATCTATATAACTTCAGATAAAAAATATTAATAATTGATCTTGTTTTTTATTTTAGAAAAAAAAGGTATCATATTTCAGTGAACCTTAGCTCTGCTTAATCTCATTACTTTAAAAAATAAGGACAGTAAAATTAAAGGGCCCATTCACCCATTCAGTGAATATTGGTTCTACAGCTACTGTGGGCCAGGTGCTACTCTAGGCCATAAGGATCTATCAATGAACAGAACAAACAAAAAACCCTGAAATCTTGAAGCTTACATTTTTTTTTTGCTGGACAACAAGCAAAATATACCTAAGGTAGGTACTAAAGAGAAAATGTAACCAGAGAAAGGGGATAACGATGCTGGAATATGGAATATGCATGTTTGTACAGTTTTCCATGGGGGTGACCAGGATGGTCTAACTAAGGAGGTGGCCTATACGCAAAGACTTTTGTGAGGGAAAGGAGAGTGGCCTGGAGACACCTGCTAGAACAGTGATCCAGACACATGAAACAGCACATGCCCTGAAGTATAACCACTCCCAGGGTGTTCAGGGGATGACACAGAGCATTGGAAAGAAATCACAGGGATATCACAAGTCATGTAGCAGAATAACAACTTAAATGAACCTCACTTTTCCCTTGTGAATTTAAAAGTCCTTACATAGAACAACTTTTGAGTTGATTTTATGTCAAATCTTCATGAACAATAGACTTGTGATAATTTTCAAGGATCTTACCTGTTGATAAGAAAAACTGTCCCCAGTGGACCTTCTTGAGTGTGCTGAAAGGTGAGGCATCTGCCTTTTCATACTAAACAATTTCTGTAGCTAGTCACATAGGCAACTACATGAAGGACACTACTGCTGTGTATCTAACTGTCCACTCCACAAGATAGGGGTCATGTGTCCGAGTCTTATTTTCTACTGTTGGCACCCACCATTCAGTGGTAGCAGTTTTGCTTTCTGCCATCCCCTGAGACAGTGTTTCTCAACACTGCTGCTATTAACACTTTCAACCTGATAATTCTCTGTTGTGGATAGCTGTCCTGTGCATCACATATTTAGCAGCACTAGATGCTACCTCCTAAACGCCAGTAGCACCTTCCTCCCCAGCTGTGATGAGCAAGAATGATTCCAGATATTATCAAATATCCTGTAGAAGACAAAATAAGCCTTGCTCTATGAGGTTGAACTTATGTCTTGAAAGTGGGTGACTATATCTCCAACATTTTATAGTCCATTTTTATTTCTCTAAATATGAACTTATTTGCCATCAAATGAAAAGTTGTTTGTCATATTTGCTTGGCACAGTTACATAAGAATACTAAATTGGTTACCTGTAGTTAGTAGAGTAGTAAATGCAAACTAGTATACGTTTTCCAGTATGCAGTCTCTGCATCGTTTCACTGAAATACTATATATAAAATATTTAAAAGAAGAAATGCTAGATGTTTCATGGCTAGTCACTGTGACAAATATTTTAGAAAAATTTGTCTCAGAATGATATATATTTTCATGTATGTCCCTAGATATCCTTTGAAACTTCAAAATAGTTAATTTTTGGTATTTTTTACCTGAAATAATAGTGGGCTAAATTTTACAATTCAAAAATTCTCATTTTGAGAAGTGAAAATATCAAGGTAACTTTTTGATTCAAAATGTGTACCTTTGCCTTTCATGTACAATAAAGGTTTATGAAAAGTTGTTTTAGTAACAGAGAAAAAGATGCTAATTCTGCAGCTAGGAAAACAATGCTGTCCTATGGAGGTAGACATGTACTAATCAAAGAAGAAAATATATTTATTTAAATATTATATATAGTTCTGGCTGGTAGCACAGTGGATAAGGCACCTGCCTGTGAACCCAAAGGTCACTGGTTTGATTCCTTAGCCAGGGCACATAACCAGATTGCATGCCAGGTCTCTAGGCAGGTATGTAGCTGGAGGCAGGTGAAAGGCAACTATACATTGATGTCTCTCTCCCTCTCTGTCTCTCTCCCTTCCCCCTCTCTAAAAATAAAAAATAAAATATTTTAAAAATAAATATTATATATAGTTATTAGACCTTCATTTACATCAAATATGCTGATATCATTACAATTAAGTGATTCAAGTTATCTAAATATTGCATATTATACTAAATGACACCTAAGTTTTTTTATATCTGAAAATCTCAGAACCAAAATGCAAATTTTGATGAGAAATTTGATTCTTTCCAATTGCAAAGGAAAAGTAAGGAGAAAATCAAAGTTAATGTACAGAGGAGTGTTGTTAAGTAATGTAATGAAGGTCTGAGGTAGTCATAATTTTTTTCTGTGGTTTTGGGGAGAGAGCAAAAAGGTTGGAGGGTACATAATATAGTTGCGTAGTCCACATATGAGTCTAGAATAAATCTGGTCTGAGATAAAGAAACCATACGATAGTTTGCTATTATAAATCTAGAAAATAAATGTAATTTCTATTACACAATAGACTACTGTGAATAGTTTAGGGTTATTTTCCTCCTTTTAGTCAACCTGAGTTTTCAGATTTTTTGAATATCTTGTTTCCAACATAGTATCTGTCATATGCACTAGTGTAGTTCCAAAGCTTAGAATGTTGCTTAGAATACATTGATTGTCTAAATGAAGATATAAATGAATGACTATTACCTCACGAATAATTCTATCTCCCCTTCCAATGACATACAAGACTTTTCATATTTGTCACTAATTTTGGTCAAGAACCCTATAACTCAACCATGCATGCTGGATTATACTACTTTTAGCCAATCAGTGTGCTGTTCTAGAGGAAAATGACTTGGGTGTCACAGAAAAAACAGCAACTTTACTTTCCTGCTGCCTTTTTTTTTTAGTATTCTAAGAATTTTCATAATAATACCTTATACTTGGCTGTTGTAAAGGTAAGATGAAATAGGTAACACCTATGAATAGCAGTATTTAATGTTAGCAGAGTTAATTCCTTTCCCTACTCTCACAGGCATAGTTTTCCTTTCCTTGTCATTCTTACTTACTACTCCCTTTCTTTTCTTGCATCTTTTTATTATCTAAATACTTCACTTCTTGCAAAAGCCAGAGGAATATTGTACCTGCTACACAAATCATTCTCCCTTTAAATCTCATCTGTCCTCTAAATTCCCTTGGTAGCACTATATTATTAGTTCTATGTCTACATCTCATTCCTGATACTACTTATTAGTCCTTGTTAAATTTACTGATGTCTATCCACTTTTCCATTTGTTTCTATGGATTATGAGGGCAAGATAAAAAGTGTAATTCATTCTGGGAACTCCTACTAGAGATTAGTATTATAAACTTGGTAGATATGTGTAAAATAAAAAGAAAGTAAATGAGCGAGTGTAAGCATAATAGATTTGGATGGAAAAGAAATAAAGGAGTTGGGACATGTGACTAGTTTATTCACTTCAGAATATCAGTGAAGAATACTCTATTATTGTTTCAATGTGAGTGTCATTCTATTTTCATAAAAGTATAAATTACCTAAAAGAAAAGGCATTATAAATCCCTAGCTTAACTACATGATTATTAAATCTATTCAAATATTTAAAATTATAGAAAATATTTTTAGTAAACTACCTACCAAGAAAACTAATCTGAGAGGAAATCACACATATGAGAGTAGCCAGATTTTACCTGGAGACATATCACTTAATCAGGCTAAATGGACCTCACACCTACTGTTTGAGGTATGCTATCACTCCTCTCAGGGGCATCAAAAACAAGAGCTGGGTAGTTTTCAACTTAAATAAAGTACTATGAAGTGTAAAAAGTCAATAAAAAAATAAAATGTTTCCTTCCTTGCAATCTTAATGTTGAATGTGCTAGGGCACCTAGAATGTCAGTAATGTAAGGATGGCTGAATTATATTCAATAAAAAATGAAGTAAAATGAGATAATGCAAAGTGCTTGCCTGGCACATACAGTATAAACATTTACTGTATTTTCCTTCCTCCCTTCCTTCTTTCCTTCCTCCCTTCTTTTCAGACAAATGATATCAGTGACTTTATTTATAAGTTTTATTTTCTGTAAACTTTTCCAAGTTAACATTTACTGAGTGCCTACTATCTGCATCTGCATGAAATTGTTGGAAGATGAACAGGACATGGCCCTGTCAGGAACTTTTTACAAGTGCAGTTTACATTTAATATTGGTTTATGTTTATTTCAGGTGTACAGCATAATGGTGAGGAAATCACGTACTTTAGAAAGTGCTGCCCCCATTTCCAGTACCCACCTGGTATCGTAAATAGATATTACAATATCGTTGACTATGTTGCCTATGCTGTCCTTTACATCCTTGTGACTGTTCTGTAACTAGCAATTTGTACTTGTTCTCTTCACCTTTTTCACCCAGCCTCTCATTCCCCACTTCCTCAGGCAACCATCAGTCTGTTCTCTGTACCTATGATTCTGTTTCAATTTTGTTTATTCATTTATTTTTTTCTTTAGATTCCACACATGTATAAGTGAAATTGTATCATATTTGTTGCTCTCTGACTAACTTATTTCACTTATCATAATACTTTATAGGTACACTGGGGAAGCTATATATACATATTGGCAAATATATAAACATATATATATAGTTTATATATACATAATAAAAATTATACAAATGTCATCAAATTATAGAATTGAAGAACATTACTTAATTACCTGAGATTGATAATTTGAATAATTAAAATTCCCTACTTAATATTTTAAATGTTTGACTCAATATTTTACCTTTTAAAAAAATAAATTGTGAGACACAGTTGATGTTTTCCCTTTGCTTCATCTTAATTTTATAATCCTCAAAGTGGTTGAAAAGTGAAATGCTATACAGGACTTGCCAAAATAAAGTATGTTTAGGATACAAAAAAATTTGCTACTGAAGCTATTTTTTAACAGCCAAGTAAGTCATGACTGAGATGTTTGTGAAGATATAAGGCAAAATTGTAGTACAACTAACCTGCAATAAGATGGCACAACTTTACTTAAAAAAAAAAAAAAACTCATGTAAATTTAAAAGGAAGAATTTCAACTACATAAATATTTAAAGGAATAAACATTAGCAGAAAAAAAAAATAAGAGAAATAATTAAAATTTAGGGTTTTTTGTTTGTTTTTAGAAAATTATTTTTGTTTAGCCCTGGCTGGTGTGGCTCAGTGAGTTGAGCATTGTCCCACAAAGCCAAAGGTCATTCGATTCCTGGGTTGTGGGTGTGGTCCCTGGTTTGGGGTTCCTGTCAGAGGCAATAGACCAATGCTTATCTCTCATATCAATGTGTCTGTCCCTCTCTTTCTTACTATCTTCAAATCTTTTTAACATAAATACATATTTAAAAGGAAAAAACTATGCTTGAAAAGCACAACATATTAAGGTAAACAAAAGTGAACAGTTTTACTAATTGAATTAAAACTCTTTTTATAACATGCTTAGCCATAACTGTATTTCATTTCTTTGTGATAGTTATTTTCCTTTAAACTGTTTTTGTACCAAGAAGTCAGATGTGAGTAAAATAATTCATATGGCCCTCCAAAGAGGTAATCACTATGAAGACTTTATTAATCTCTCAAAAAAGTAATATACTTACATAAGATCATCCTTACTGAAAAATAGTATTTTCAACTCACTTTGCTCATTTATGTAGTTGTACCATGAATGAAGCAAGTTGCAAACGGACATCATTTTATCTTCCAACAAGATGGTGCACCAGCATGTAATGCCAAAAAGGTGCAAGAATGTCTCAGTATTAATGTTCCTGAATTCTAGTCAAAGGAAATCTGGCTGCCTCGTTCACCAGATGCAAACCCTTTAGACTATTATATGTGGAACATTTATGAGAGGACCTCATTCCAATAAAGAAGCTGTTAAAGCTAAAATTGAAAACATGATGATGTCCATGGATAAAGAAAAGTTAATTAAAACATGCCCAAGATTCCAAAGTCGAATCAAGTCTATATTGCAGCCAATGGAGACCTTTTTGAACAATTAAAAAAATAATGACTATGTTTATGTATTTACATATAAAAATAAATTTATTTCAAAATATAACATTTTTGTGGTACGTTATTTACTAAAATTTTTCCACTTTATCACAGGTAGCCTGTACCAAGATACTATTTGGAAATAGTATCTTTATTTTGCTTCAAACAATTGTGTATCTGACTTAACCATTGTTGAGGACAGGAGGTATTTTACCAGTTTATCTTACTGAGTTGTTTGTCTTTTCTTGCTCTTTTTATATGTCATAAATATTTACTGAATAGCAAATAGTCTATGTAGAAAAGCCTTAACAATTCAAATAAGTAAAATTTGTGCCTGGAGAATAAATCCATTTTTTTCCTGTCAATTTATCATTATGGATAATTTGGTCAGTTAATTCAGTAATTGTGCTGGATTTGGGTCTTTTCCCTTATTATAGTTATCTTTGGTGAATCATAAGAGATATTGCTGTTATTAGAATAAAACCTAAAATGACTTTGAGGTGGAAACTTTGAAATTAAAAGAATGAGGTATCAATATCCAGCTATTAGAATGGCTTGAAGGAAAAAGATTGGTAATACTATGTGCTGGAGAGAAGGTAGGACAACTGGCACTCTCAAATTGTGATGTTGGGAAAGGAAAATGACCCAACCACTTTGAAAAAGAATTTGATCAGATTGAAGAGTATGGCCATTTCCTATAAGGTTACACATAAATTCACCTTATGACCAGGTAATCCACTTTTAGAAATGAAAATTTTACCCAGCAAATATTCATACACATTTATAAAATCTTTCTTCAGAGTAGAAAAAACATCAAGCAATCCAAATGAGTATCAACTGGTAAATGAATTAAAAATTGTGGTACATCCATACAATATAATACACCACCTCCAGCAGAGTAGGAAAGATTATCTGATATATCTAACACCTTGGAGGAATCTCAAAGCATTATCTAAGTGAATCAAGCCAAACTCAAAAGATATACACCATATGATTAAATTTTCCTGACATTTCAGGAAAACTACAACTATAGAAATGAAATTTAGATCATTGGTTATTAGAAACATTAGGGAACTCTCTGAGGCACTCGAAATATTCTAACTTGACTGTGGTGGTTATTCAAGTGGGTACATTGAACTAGTCCCTTAGAAAGATGAATTTTGCTGTATGTACATTATACTGCAATATATCTGATTTATATGTATTTATTAAAAAATTTTATTCATTATTTTTAGAGAGATGGGCAGGGAGGGAGGAAGAAAGGGAAAGAAACATCAACATATGGTTGCCTTTCGCCTGCCTCCAGTTAAGGACCTGGATGGAGACCTGGCTTGCAACCTGGTTATGTGCTCTGCCTTGGGATCGAACCAGACACCCTGGGTCCACAGGCTGGTGCCAATCTACTGAGCCACACCAGTCAGGGCATAAATCTGATTGTTAATAATAAAATTATAAAATCCACGAGAGTTTGTCAGAACAAAACTACAAGTATTCAAAGTAAAATTTCCAGTGATCTTTAATAGGCAAAGAATATCAGTTAATTCAATCTCTTTGGTAGAAAAAAAGAAATAAAAATATTTACTACCTAAAGGTACTTGTCTACATGATACAAAAAACAAAACAAAACAAAAAACTAATTTAATTCAAGATTTTATTTTATTTAGCCAACGTTGAGTCTCTAAAATGTCAAATGTATCTGGCAGAGGTTGTCATTAAATCAACCTGTGACAGGGCAAGTATGGAATATGAGTGTTTGTGTAAGGTTCCATCTATAAGAACGCACTCCACATAAGTTAACCTGTTCAATTAATAAATCATGACTATATTGCTCAAAATTAACATGGGTTCCTCTAGAATATGCAGTAAAATAGTATAAGAAATAGCGTCTAATAGGAACAGCTCTATGATTTGTGATGCACAGTGAAGAGACATTCTTTATCCATCTTGACAGTCAGTCTTAGTCTGGGACTGGAAAAATATTTTTTATGTATATTCTTTCTATATTTTATTAATCTGGAAAATTTGAACTGAAAATTAACTCAGATAATATTGTTAACTGACCAGAAATATATTTTAGAAAATATGCCACATCTGGTTTTCCTCACACTTACAGACATAAATGATAAGCAAAGGTAACACCTGTGTTGTTGCATCTGGAGAAAAGGATGAGTCTAGTTATGGTATTCTCAAGGAACATTAAGAAATATTGTGTGCTTGTATGTTGGTGGGTTTTTTGTGTGTGTTTGTTTTGGTTTTTAACTAATCCTTTGTTTTTAAAGGGCTCAATTTTAAGCCTTGCAAAAGTTTTTACTTTTTGCCTATGTTTAAAATAAAAACTTAAGAATCTAAGTGATAGCTAAATTGGACTTAAAGTCTAGAAGCATAATGGTGAGTGAAAATGCTATTTATTTCCACCTATATGTTTAAGTGAAATTTTAAAATAGTCTTACTATTATTTTTCTTGTATCTCCTTTCCAGGTTATTATTTGGACCACAGCCTAACATGTGTAAGAACATTTCCCAATTTTGTTGATAACATTTGCTGAATCAGAAGTAATTGTAACTCATTGTGATATTTGTAATGGAATGTAAAAATTAAAGCTTTGATTAGAAGCCAAAATTATATGGGCGAATGATATTAAATTAAGCGTGATAAAGAGTCCTCAACCTTTACAATCAACTTGATCAGAATTCTTTCCACAATTCATGGATTCCTCAACCAGATCGAGAGTGTACAGGAAACAATGCAAAACTGGAAGGATTTTAATAGATTTCTTTGGAAAGTAATGTTACTGTTCTGTTAAGACTCTAGACCCTGCACCCTTTAAACTCCCAAGGTGGTAGAAAAGAGAGAATGGACGGACACTTTTTGCTTAAACTCTACTGATGTAGCTTCCATGGAACTTCAAAAAGATCTTTAAGTTGAATTATCTATATTTGCTTTTTCCAAGTGCATCAAACCCCTGTGAAAGTTTCACACTTGTAAAAGCTCAAGTGGGTTCTGGTAGCAGAATAGTAGTGGCTGACTTGTATTACTTCTGCATTCCCATAGTTTATTGGGGCAGAAGATTTGCAAATAAGTTTGTGAATGAAATTTGGATCACGCAGGAGAAAATTCTGGCACAAGGATGCCTACAGTCTAGCACAATAAAGTTGCACAGTTGGGTACAGGGACTCAAACATTAAAAGGATGCCTATGAATTGATGATTTAGGGATGGAAAGGCAGAGCAGAATATCATGCACTTTGACTGAGGGAAATGAAATTAGAGGGACCCCACAGAAAATCTCATAAAAGCTTACACAGGCAGGCATACACAGACCCCTAGACACACACATACCAAAGGCCATCAAGAGAATACATTCTAAAGACTGTCAGGCTAAGAGAGAGGCCACTTTACAATGGGATCAGCTCATATAGGAGCTTCACTATCTCTGTATCACTCCTTACTGCTCTTAAACGTTTTACCTCTTTCCACCAATGCTTAGAATGGAGTGGCCATTGGAAACTGGGGAGCAAGCTGGGGACAGGGGATAGGATAGGAGTGGTGGTTGTGGTGAGGAAAATAGATGCAAGGCCAAGAAAGAGCATGGACCAATTTTCCCTTCCTTTTCTTTTCAAGGCTTCTAGCTAGAAGACAACACAAGTGGAGAGGAAAGAAAATTTGATAATACATTAATTTTAGAATTATAATATGTATGTATACATAGTGAATTGCATATTCTAGTTACCAAGCTAAGGTGTATTTCTGACTTAAAGTGACTGAAGGTCTGTCAGTGACCTAATTTTGAGCAGAAACAATTGAAACTTCACCAGGTTTTACTGTGGCTAGGAAACTTTACTGAATAAAATTTTAAAGTCAGCAGGAAATAAAATAAAGCTATACTAGAGATAGGTCAAAGTCACATATATCAATATACTTGTTACACAAATAATGACTTAGTACTCCCTTAAAATCCCTTCATAAAGGCAAGATACATGAGAACTTGCTCAGCTTACATTGAAGATATTACCTGGCCCTCCAATTTTATCTAGAACTTCCTAATTTAGAATACCAACAGCAAAGCAATATCAAGCAAAAATGATTTACCAAACTTTTTAAATTAAAATTCTGTATTATTTTCTCAACAATTATAGTCAATGTTCACAATAATAGTCCCAGGTGAATATCAAGGATTTCCAAGTGAATTCTGAAGTCACAAATTAAAATTACATAATGCTAAGAATAATTAAGTAAATGGGTTGACAGTATTTTATTTAAGTTCATGCTAAAAGCTGATACCATGTATAAAGTGTCCAAAAATCTACCAATCAGAATAAGTATTAATATAAAAATTATATTTGTAATAATGCTTTAGTTGTATCTTTGGGGGTTATAAAGTATTTTCACCTTGTGTCTTTTGATTTTATGGAAGCTTCTAGAGCTTCCCTGAACTTTATGTGTGTATGTGTTATATGCTGTGTGTATGTGTGTGTGTATATATATAAATATATATGATGAAAATAAATAAGGCAAAGTTGTTTTCCCTATGTTTACTAAAACCCATTAGTCACATGACTAATTTCATTTTTTTGTGATTTAATCTATTTCAGAATCTAGGTTTCATCCTTCTTAAAGCTCTGTCAGTTCTTCAGAAAAAAATGTACATATGCATTTGCTTCAAGTTTTTAAAAAATACCTCATATATTTTATGAGAAACACCAAAAATTATGAGAAACATCAATTTATAAATTGACCCATAAAATTGAACCTATGTTTTCAGGACACTTAACTTCCAGTAAATTCCAGGAAAACATGTTATTGATGGTCAACAAGAGTCAGCATGTACTAATAGGCTACATAGCCTTGATACTCAGCAGGACAATATCCATTAAATCCTCAGAGGTGCAAACACAAATCTCTTTTCAACAGTTTTAATTAAGAAATGTCTTATGACTGACAAATGTATTCATTATTTCCCTTAATGGTTGGTCAGTCTTCATCTCTCAGAGTCTTATACTTTTCTTTATGATAAAGTTCAGAGTTAAAGTAAGAAAAACAAGATTGACATTCACCTGTAATCTAATAGCAGACTAAAAGCTATTCTTAAATTTAAAGTGTTTCACATGGTATAATCATTAAAGTTCATAGGGACTTTCCAACATAATTCATTAGCGATAGCTCACATGTTTGTTTCATCATTATAAACCTTAATCTTTATGAGAAGCTAGAAATTCCCGGTGAGTTATGCAATGGTGAAGTTCATTGAAATCCTAGAACAAATGGTGATCTTTAGGTTCTAATGTTGGTGTCATCTGGGAACAGATTACATCCTGTCTTAAAACTGATTAGAATAGAGGTCTGGAAATATTTTTAGAGTTCTAATATAGGCCTTAAATTGGTGGTTATGTGCATGTATGTGTGTGTGTGTGTGTGTGTGTGTAAGTAGTAGTAGTAGTAGTAGTAGTAGTAGTAGTAGTAGTAGTGAGGGTACTTAGTATTACAATGATGAATTATCAAATAACAATTTATAGACCATGTATAATACCATACATTTCAACATATAACTAAAGACACTGCTATATTCTAAAATACATGGAGAGAGAAGGGAAATGCTGGGGATAGAACTGAGATGAAGAAGAGGGGTTGATCCTTCAGATACTAGACAAGCAATCACATAAATATGGAATAACCCTTTGGCCATATATCAAAAAATTAACTTTAAACATGCTATTTGAAGAATATCTTTTGGCATAAAAATACTGGTTCTCTTTCCTCTTGGCTATACTGCTATTCCTAATATCAAAAAAGGGAGCATATCTTGCATCCTGTCCAAAGATATTGAGTTTTCAGTTTTTCTCCTGTGATACACTCTCTTAAAAGAAGACTCTAGGGTGTGGAAATATGTATGTTCTACAGACCTCAATCAGGTTGAACCCAGCCTGATAAGTATATAAGGTCAGTATAGCAAAATAGTTAAAAGAACAGGCTTTGCGTTTGTTCTGAAGCTATTGTGACAAATTACCAGAAACTTGGTGACCTCAAGTCTCCAGTTTAATTATTGGATCTATTGAAACTAGTTTTTCTGTTCTAGCTGCAGGCATTAACTTTCAAACTCAGAAAATAAAAATTGCTTTGAGTGTTATTTTTAAATACTTTTAAAAATATGAAACAGTATAAAAGATTATTTTCACATGCCTTCTATTTGGATATATGTATCCCAGAAGAAGTTATACAGTTTTAAAACAAGGACTGCACTAATAGAATACACGCATAATAAACTGAGTAGTAAATTTTCATTTTATGTTTTCCCCTTCTGCTGAAAATTATAATATACACTACATTGAAAAAAATAAATCTTGGATAAGACACCAAGAAGATAAAAGTCCATTCAATCTTATAAAGAGCATCTGCCTTGTTCTTTTAGGGACAGTAACAATTATACCTGGCAAGAATGGCTAATTTAAATTCCCTGATCACTAAGAATGAATTTCCCTCCTGTTGATATCTTCTTTTCCTTTGTACCATAGTATCCTACTTTATTTTCTTTATAGCATTTATCATTATCTAGTTCACTTATCTTCCATCCAACTATTTGGATGTAAACTAAATATGAACTTTTGTCCTATTGACCACAGCATTCCTATCACCTAGAACAATACTGAGTCCAGAGAAGGTTTTCAATGAATATTTGATGACTGTACAAAGAAATAAATCAAATAAGTAATTTTAAAAATATTTTATTTATTTTTAGAGAGAGAGGAAGGGAGGAATAAAGAGAGGGAAGAAAACATCAATGTGCTGTTGCCTTTCATGCACCTTCACTTAGGGGCCTGGTCTGCAACCCAGGAATGTGCTTTAACTGGGACCCTTTGGTAACTCTTTGGTTCACAGGCCAGTGCTCAATCCACTGAGCCACACCAGCCAGGGCTCAAATAATTAATTTTAAGAAATAAAGTACAAATTTTACAAAATTTTTGGCAAACTCTAAAGAGTGAAAAAATACAGATTGGTAATTTTTTCTTTTACTTATAGAAGTCTATTTTTATTTTATCACTAATATGTTTTGATTTCATAGATAATTTCAGTAATTATTTAGATGTAGTATGTATCTAAAATTGATAGTTTTTCTTTCTCATTTATTTAACTATTATTTTAGCTCACAAGATTCCACAAAAACTTTAGAATCTACCATATTTAAGCAGTTTTCAACAAATCTATGAACTAACTAACTAAATAATTGAATGTAGATTGGTCTTTTACTGAAATGCTGTTTTAATGTCTTTATAGAAAATACCTGAGCTCAGACAGGTGTCCAAAATATTTGTTTTATTTACAAACAATTTTTTAGAGCCTGTACTTCAAACTATAGAAATTTATTTAAGCCTGACAACTTCTGCCAAACTTAAAGAATCATTCATCAAACCAATTGCCTCCCTCAGTCTTCAGGTTGGATTTCAGACACTGTTGCTAAATGCATAAATGCATAGCAAGGTTGATTTTTCTGATTCCAAGAATCACAAATTATCATTTGCCAAATGTAAGTTGTGTTTTGGCGTGTTAACCTTATATCATAATGTCTATTATTATTCTCCTTACTGGGAAGAAAAAAAGATAAGCTAGTTAAAATACATTAATGTCCTTGTATATGAATATCAAAATGTTAATATAGTTCAGTTGTGAAAATGTACAAAATATTCTTACAACCTTCATATTGCCAATGCAAAATTATACAAATGCTCTTGGAAGTCAAACAGCAATTAGAGTTGATTTCTGTTGCTCTGATAGAATGCATATAACCACCAATGGCACTAATAAGATATAGTTGTTAAAGTCAGGATTATTGGCTAGACCATTCAGACACAACACTAAAACTGACAGTTTTTAAAAAGAAGCCAAGAATCATCTATATTATATTTCACTTCCTCTTAAAAATGTCCAGGTCAGAATTAGAGCAATCCAAATATCTACTACTTAAAGTAGAAAGAACATGCAAATTAATTGTCCTAAAATTGTCAAGTCTCACTCAACTGATATCACATCACAGAGAAAAAGTAGGCAACCAGTCTCTGCCACATCCAATTTAAAGTAGAAATCTTAACTCTAATTGGGCAAAAAAGACAAAAACAGTCATATTTTTCATTTCAGCACTTCATTTGTCACTCATGGAAGTTGTACTTTTTGTCATTAAAGATTTGATTTAAAGTGAACCTGAGGTGAATGAAAAATGTTTTATGCTGCACTGATTTCCTTTAAAAGATAAGAGAACACCATTCAGTTATCCATCATGCTATAAATGATGTTAGACTGTCTCTCTACTTTTACCTGCTCTCCTTTGCTCTCATTCATTCTGCACTCCTCTACAAGACTGATTATCTTAAAAGACCATTTAATTCACATTATTCTTTGTCTTAAAAGTGTCTCCTGTCTCTTACCCCTGAAGGATTTATATTCAAGGGACTTCACTTAACATTAAAGTTATTTTATTTTTCCACTTTTCACATCTACTCTGTTACTACTGAAGGTAAACAGATCTCCTATTCCCCTTAATGTCCCCTCATCCTCTTTTGGGAAAATGTACTTTTGTCTTCATGGAATATCTTTCCCTCTTACTTAACATCCTTGTTGTAAGATCTATTCAATATAACACCTTCTCTACAAAAGGTTGGCTGAGAATATCTATATAAAGTCATCTCTTCCTTCCTGTGGATTTTTCATACATGGATGTTGTTTATATTATATTTAATTTAATGTATTGGAGTGATACTTGTTAATAAAAGTTTGTAGGTGTCAGATATACAATTCTATAATACATCATTTTTAAACTGTATTGTGTTCAACACCCTAAGTCAAGTCTCTTTTTATTACTATTTATCCCTGTTTTACCTTCTACCTCCCCACATGGATGTTCTTGATTAATCATATATTTATTTCCTTGGGCCATCTTTGAACTTATTAATTAAGTTAATTATGTCAAACTCTTTATATTTTTTGGGGTGTTTATATTATCTCCAAAAACAGATTATGGATTCCTTGAAGGCAGTAGTTATTTCTTAGAATCTCTTCAACCTACTTTGATAGCTAGCATGAGTGTCCTTCATAAAATAGTTACAATTAATACTCAATAATCAAGGGCTTATAAAATATTTGAGAAATAAGCAGACTTTATATGTGAGGAAACTGAGGTTAACTGAGTGACTAGCAGCCACTCAAAGGTTTGGTTTGTTTGATTACTAAATATCTTTCTTCTTACATGTACCAGAGTTACATTATTTTGTTACCTGTTGGTTGTTCCTAAGCCAATTAATTCATAAAATTCACTGACATTAATAAAGTATATGTATATATGTTTGTGTCTATATGATTGTATATATGTACATATCTGTAAATAACAACAGGCATAAAAAACTAAACTTTCTCTATAGATACTAGTATTTCAAAGGCAACTTTAGAGGCACTGGCTGGTAGCACAGTGGATGAGGCGTTGGCCTGCAAACCCAAAGGTCGCAGGTTTGATTCCCCAGCCAGGGCACATAACCAGGTTGCAAACCAGGTCTCCAGTCAGGTCTGTGGCTGGAGGCAGGTGAAACGCAACCATACATTGATATCTTTCTCCCTCTCTGCCTCTCTCCCTTCCCCTCTTTCTAAAAATAATAAAATAAAATCTTTAAAAAAAAAAAAAAAGGAAACTTTAGAAAACTGAATTTTAATGACTTATAAAATAAGAAAAAATATGCAATATTTGTGATGACAATGGGGTATTAATATTCTTAATGCACTTTGAGTAATGCAACCAATATTCTAGTAAGAATGAAATATTACAAAAGTCTCTGATGTCCTGTTGAAATCTTGTGTTCTGCCATATAAAACTGTAAACAGAATTTTAAATCTATGTTTTTTTGTGAAAGTGAATAAATAGCTCAATTTAATTTATGTGATATTTAAAATGTGGTGGACAAATACAAGTTTAACTTTATGATGGTTTTAATATGCTAGAATATGAAAACTACATAGAAATAACATTAATGAAGAAAATTAAATTAACATATGTTTTTATGTAAACAGTAAGTTGGGTTCCAGTTAAAGTCAGTTTGACATACATGGGATTTATCCCTTTGAACTGCTTTATCTCTAGGCAGTCTAATAATGTTACACATTGTCACTTACCATCTTTCAGGATGGTTTCTCGCTCTGTGCCATCTATCTTCTGTCGACCAATTAGGAAACTGGTGGTATCAGCAAAGTAGATATAATTGGTTTCTGCATGAAAATCTAAAGCACGAGGGTTTACCAGATTTTCTATGGGGATCATGTATTCATCTGCTATCTTGGTATTCAAGTCCATTCCTCTAACAATTCCTGGGCGTCCTTTCCCATAAAAAAGAAACAATTCATTCTTGGGTCCTGCAGAATGAAGATTACAAACATAAACAAGTGATGCTGCCTAATCTTCTTTACACTGCATAATGCCATGGTTTAATTAACTGGCGCAATTAACGTTTTTAAAATTCAATACCAAAAATTAAACTCTAAAATATGCCCAATGTATCTTGATGCAAGAAGGCCAGCTAATTGCATTACTTTAATTAAAACAGAAATTGCCTCTGTGAATGAGTTAATTTAGTTAATTATTCTTTTGTCTGTAACTGTCAGTATAGCAAGAAACACAAAAGATCATTGGAAAACTTGTAGATGTAAGATGGACATTTATCAAAATATCCGGCATTTAATTTTACAATTCATTACAGTCTAACACATTTTGTAGACAACAACTGCAGAATTCATTGTTTGACAATACTAAAACTTCAGAATATATAAAGTACTCTTCTCAGTTTGCATCTACAGACTGTCAGAAGCAAACAAAAGAATCACACAGTATCACATATTTGCATTTGAACACATTAATCATCTAATTATATTATTTTTTAAAAGAAATGAAATCAAATGCCAAATACAGCATCACTTTTTTCTTCACATCTTAATTTAGAACATTAGAGGTTGATGTGAGTAACTCATGTACAACACAACCCTTATCAAAAATCAAAAGAAAAACAAAGCTGTCTCCTGGGTTAAAATGACAAAAACAAGTTAGCTTTATTACAGAGTAAACTGACTTCTTCAACTTTTCTATAAAAGTAATGCAAGATTCTCCAATTAGCAATTTAGTCTATATAATTTGGAAAGAATTATCATACATGACAGGAAAAACATACAGCTTTTTAAAAAAACTGACTCAATTATATTTGATAACCATATCATGAGATTTTTATTTTATTTTATTTTTTCAAAGATTTTATTTACTATATTTAGAGAGAGGAGAAAGAAGAAAGGCAGAGAGGGAGACAGACATCAATGTATGATTGCCTTTCACCTGCCTCCAGCTATAGACCTGGCTGTAGACCTGGTTGTAGACCTGGCTTGCAACCTGTATATCATGAGATTTTTAGTCAAATATTTACATTATACAAAATTTGGGGAAAAAAAGCCTAATGACTTGTAAACACAATACTCTCAAAATATGCTATACTATTATGTATATTTTTCTATTGTTTTAATTGGTTATTGAATATTAAATGTATGTTAACAACTTTTATAACATTTAAATATGTATATAGAATTAAAATATAACAACCTCATATATCTAGCACAGATTTTAAGAATATTTCAAGAACATGGGAAGGCATGCAGACATCTCAATTTCATCTAGAAACACTGACATTCTGATTGAGTTTATTTTTATTTAAAAAAAAATTTTTAGATATATGTTCTTTGTATTTCACAAAAGTATATTTCTTAACTTTACATGTTTGACTTCAATGTGTGGATTCTCCTGTGAATTAATTTTATTCTTATTGTATTCTTGATAGTCACCCATAGTCATTGTAGTCATTTATTTTCACCACTGTATTTTATTTCTTTGTTTGACTATTTCAGATTTCATTTATCTGGATAATTTGCTAATATACAGTTACTTATACAGAAGAAGGCATTTCATTTTTATATTCTATTTTCATTATTACATCTTAGTATCAAAATTATGTTCTATGTTCATTATTTTAAGCCTTATATTCTTTCAGTATGATCAGTATGACACATGATAATTTTCCAAAACATTCCTCAGTTGGTTTTATCCTTTCATTACTGTAATAACACTGAGATAAGCATTTTTTTCAATGTACTATTTTCTTGATTTTCTTAGCTGATCTCTTAGTATACATTTCCAGAAATAAAAATACCTATTTTCCTCTTCATCACTGTCCTCACAGCATCTCAGTATCTATTTTTAAAATTACATATTATATTATTTAAAAGTAGTGTGTATTAATTTGAAAATTAATATTCTTGAGTATTTTTAAACTTTATCTGCATAGATTATTTTCTTCAGATATATTTGTATGTGCATTTTAGTACCTAATTCTTATATAGCTTCAAAAAGATACATGTATTTTAGTACCTAATTCTCAAAAATACAATATTTTGTTAAGTCATTGAAAAACCTTCAAAGCATTCTTTTCAATGGCAACATCATGTTCCCTAATAGAGAGAGAATATAATATAGTCATCTACTTACCTAGTTATTTAGGTTGTTTCTGAATTTTAATTTTTATTATACACTTAAAATGAATTTCTTCAGTCAAAAGTAGGATAACTTTTAAAGAGTATCAGTTTTATGTTTTTTGTATATATTCATGTCTTTACAATAGTTATAACAATTTTTAATTCTATTATCAATGCACAAGAATGCTTGTTTTACCATATACATTCTTGCTAACATTTTTTTGCTTTTATTTTTAATAAATGTCTTAATTGGTAAACCTGGTATTTCATTGGTTTAATGCATGTGTGTGTATGCATATTTTAAAATAAGAATGGTAACTATTTCTTTACTGTTTTTTAAATAACTTTTTAGTCATTCAATACCTAATTTTTAGTGTGGTTGCCTGTACTATACACAACTTAAAACTAAAACCACATTTCACAGACATTCACATAGCCATGTTCTAGTTTTCATTTAAGTACCTAAAGTTAAATATATTTTGCTCAAGTTTGAAATATGGAAATGAGACATTTTGCTGCTTTTTGTGGTGTTCATCTAATGGAGGAATTGAGTTTTTCCACATTGATTTGCTTCCTTTGTATATATCAAAAGGCCAGAAAGATCATGTCTTTCTGTTTTGTTTACCAGTAGAGTACTATCAGTTGCAGCGTATTTCTGGAGCTATAATGGTTATAGTGCAAGCTTCCTAATCCCTGGATCCCAACTAAAAGAGTGTGCTTTTGAAGGTACCATTGCCATTGGTGGGTTCCTGATTCCATGGCTTCTAACTTTGGCAGATATTCCAACTTTAACTCAGGTTAGTTTGATGATGGTTTTGAGGAGTATTCTGAAGAGCATTCTAGAAGTTAATGCTTCAGGCTTTTCAATATTTTGCAAACACCTTTTGGCATTTGACCCTTTATGTTTAAAATGCTTAGAATTCTTTCTGTTAATATAAATGTACCCTGATTGACACTAAATTGCAGATAAAGTTTACGCAACTGCGATCTTATGTTTTATTCCCAAATGTGTGCAAATATGAATGCTCATGTGTAAGTATAAATGTACACAATTATATTTTTACATGACATGCTATCACTGCCCAAGTGGTAACTAGGACAGTTTAAAGGCTGGTTAATGCCCATACACACAAACTCATACATACACACACCCACACAAACACATACACACACACATACAACCACTAAATACTAATTTTGAGAAAAGGGACTGCCCCATATTTGCAGGCAGATTTCACCTGATGAAGTCTCATGTTGATGCTGCTAATTAACACCAAACACCCTATTCTGAAGCAGTAACTGCTGGCAAAATATTTGATTTTGACAACATACTTTTGCATGACCTGCCATCACTTCCCAAGTTGAAGCCAGTCCTGCAGCGACAGGTCCGTGTTTTGTAACTGCTGCTGAGCAGACAGATGTGTGAACATCCCCCTGGCATTCCATGTGAATCCACTTCACATGCATGGCTTCTGACTATAACAAATAAAAAACAGCAAGCTTAAAATTCTCCAAAGGCAAGATAATTATGTGCAACAGTATGTGGAATGTTTTTACAGTACTGGTAGAAGAATCCTAGGGAAAAAATCTAAATACCAAACTACTTATTGCCAGAATCAATTAGAAAGAGTTAAACCCCACTGAAGAGGAGTAGGGATTCGCAAAATTCCTCCTATGACTACATTTAAAAAGCAATTCTGGGAGATAATATGCTTTTATATTAATTTAAACTGTTTAAATATAGGCAAAATAAAAATAATGTTTATTCAGTGCATGCTTGTTATACTTTTTTTAAAAATATAGATTAATTTCAAATATAAACATACTGTAAAATATTCCAGTTCAGTTAATTAAGTAGAAAGAGGATTTATTTATAATAATCCATTATGTGAGGATTTAGCCTAGACAATTACCTAGACAAAAGGTAATTCAGTGATTATCTTTACTGAGATATGCTGAGACATTTTTTTTTTCAATTTTGAGTGTATTACCATTTTGAGAACTGTATTA
The DNA here is from genome assembly GCA_004026585.1 of Noctilio leporinus. Classification (NCBI taxonomy): domain Eukaryota; kingdom Metazoa; phylum Chordata; class Mammalia; order Chiroptera; family Noctilionidae; genus Noctilio; species Noctilio leporinus. The sequence goes on from PVIW01005604.1 coordinate 44,324, forward strand.
CACAATAAATTGTGGATGTGTGCCTGGGACTATCAAAAGGATAAAGGCAGAGCTTATATGTGAAGACTGAGGAGGAGAAGGCCATTTTCTGAGTGTAGAAGTAGGAGAAAGGAAAAAAAAAAAAAAAAAGGCAAAGTACCATATGGAGAGGTTAAGAAACAGAGTCATAAGTCAAGAAGAAAGGGTTGTAGTAGGAATAATGTCAGTAAGATTGTCTTATAATTACACAGATTTTTCAATCACTGATTACTTGAATTACAATGAATAATAAAGCAATTTTCTTTCAATAATAATACTGCTATACTTTTAAAAAGTGTGCCACATTCATTTTCGTAGTCTTCATTCTCTCAATGAAAAGACAAGTGAAATGCAAATTTGTTTTTTCCCACCAGGAGTGTTACTTTTATTTTCAATCTCACACCATGTTTATCCTAAGCCATGTCTTTTGTTACCTACTTTGCAACTCTGCACTTTATCACCATCATTACATTTGCTCTCTTCATTGGATTGTGTCTGTGAGCATACAATTATGTCATTATTTATGCATGTTGGGAAAAAAAAAAAAAAAAACCTTCTTTTAACTATATTTCCAATATCAATCTTTAAATTAGCTCTCTATTCTTCTACTTTTCCTTACATCAACATTTCGCAAAGTTATCCACACTCATTTCTAGAATTCCCTTCCTTTCTCTCTCTCTCAAGCCCACTGACATCCAGACATTCACTTTACCACAAAACTGCTTTTGTCAGATCCACAGGAGCTGAATTCATCCAGGTAAATCCAATGAGCAGTTGGATTTATCAAGTTTCTTCTGTCCCATTTGGTTGCTCCAATTTTCTTTAGCTCCTCATTATTGGAGGGTCCCAGTATCCATTATTTGAACCTCCGTTCTTCTCCATCTACAGTTACTTCCTTGGTGATCACACCTATTTCCATGGCTTTAAACATCACCGGTAAGCCAATGACTCCCCAGTTGATATTTCCACCCTGGACTTCCCCCTGAACTCAACTCATCTCCTTAATATCTCCATTCGAATTTATAATAGACATATGAAATAACATGAAAATTATATTTCTTTTTTTTTTTTTGCCCCCAAATCTATTCCATACTGGTTAAATAATTTAATTACACTAATTGCTATCCTAAAATATTGTCATCACCCTGACTCTTATTTATGTATTCATTTATTTTTCTATTTATTTTTATTTGTCCTCCCTCAAGGACTTTTCTTTTCTTTTCTCTCTCTCTCTTTTTTTTTTTTTTTCTTTTAGAGAGAGAGAGGAAGGAAGAGAGAGAAACATCTACATTGGAGAGAAATATCAATCATTTGCCTCTAACATATCCAGACCCAGGATTCTATGTGCCCAAGACTGGGGATCAAACCTGTAATTTAGTCATGTGCCCTGACTGGAGTCAAACTTACAACTCTTCAATTACAGGTTGACACTCTAACCAAGCTACAAGGTCCAGGACTCCCTTGATTCTTTATAAATCTGTATCTCACAGCCAATTTATAAGAAACTCCTGTTGGCTCTACCATCAAACATATCCTAAATCTAATTACTACTTATTATTCACTGTTACCATCTTGGTCCAATCCACCATCTCCTTAATCTTCCACTTTTGTCATTCCCCCCATAGTCTGCTGTCAAAGCAGTAACCATACTGATTCCTTCAAAGAACCAGTCAGATCAGGAGAATCTTCTGCTTGATTCTTCCTTAAGTCTCCTCATCTCACTCAATGTATAAGCAAAAGTTTCTTACAATAGTCACTAGTGCCCTACTTGTTAGCTTGTTACCATCCTCCATTTCTCCCACTTCATTGTCTACTTCCCTTCCTTCTGTTGGCTCCAGATACATGGGTCTCCTTATTGCTCTTTGAACAATCTAAGCATATGCTTCCTCTTAGTCTTTGTGCTTGCTTATCTCTACCTGCCTCTATCCTTCAATTATTTCAAGTCTTCATTCAATTTTATCTTTTCAGTGGGATTTCCTCTGACCATTCAATATCAAATTGTAAACTACCCCAATCCTTGACATTTATCCTCTTATCTTCTTTATTTTTCTCCTATGCTAATGTTTTGATCATTCTAAATTAGTGTTCATTTGAAGCACAACATGATCAAAATTTGGGGTGGTAGTTTTGGCATCACTTTCTATATAACTGAGCCTAGATTGTTTTCACCGATCTACTACACAAAATAACTACTTTGTGTTATTGAGAATACTTAGAAGCATTGTAGTATTGTCATTAAGAAGTATTTTTAATAAACATGTATTAAAAACAAGTTGTTAAGTCAAAAGACTCCAATGATTGCAATAAAACTGAATTGATTGAATAAGAAAGTCACCTGATTTAAAAGTTATCTCTAAATACCTAAATAATAATTCTTAGCATCTTAGCATCTGGGTTTCCTGTCTACATTATGGCAATTGAAAGTTCCTTCCTAAATTGAAATCTAGCTATCATTTCAATTCTACTATTGCTGAAACTATTCACCAGCAACCAAACAATCTGTCATTTAGACTTGTGAAGGGAGCTCTATTCCATTTTGTCTAGGAGATGTGCACACTCTTGTTAATCAAAACACAGAATTTATAATTCATGTACTTTAACATCATACAAAGACACAAGGACCATACCCCCATTCTATTCACCATTATGAAGGCTATGAAGAAGTTTGGCCTCTTACCTGTTGGCTGAGTTCTTTTTTGATAGATTCGAATTCCTTGAGCATTTTCCATTTTAATTAATGAATGAATATCAGTGGCATTAAATCGGTTTATCCTTATGATACTGAAGTTATCAGAAATGGCTGCATATAAATAGTCTTCAAACACAGTTATACCATAAAGTTGTCTGACCTACAAAGAGGGGCAAACATAACTATGATTTTTAAATATGTTGCTTTCAACTTGAAAGAAAAACCAATTGCTATTTACTACTGTGGACAATTTCCATAGTAGAAAAGTCACAGCGTATTATTGGTTATTTTCTCTCAAAGAGCTTAACATTTCACTAATTTAATTACTCTGAGAAGAAAACATTACGCAGTAGTGGATAAAGCAGTTGTAAATGCATAGGAGAAATTTTTATTCATGTTTCATTAAGAAAACATTCCGTAGCTACTTTTCAAAAGCTGGCAAGAACTTTTAAGTGTACTCATTAATATGCTTATGGCACTATTATATAAAATTAGAGATATTTTTATGGTCTATTTGTTCATACAGTCATGGATATGTAGAATCTGCAAAAAGTCAAGTTCTGCCTGGGAAAGAACTAATGCTAAAGTACCTTTGAAAATTTGTTTGTAAGTAAAAAATTCCATTTAAAAAAGTTATATTTAAATAAATACTTGTCCAGAATGGAAAATAATTAATCATGAAATCACATATTTGGAATAAATCATAAATAGAATGTCAGCATTTTACTCAGAAATGGCATTCTTTCTAAAGCCTATTTATAATGGAAATGGAAGTGTTTGCTTGAGAATAACAATGTTTATTGCTATCCCTGGCATTTAACAGTAAAAATCTCTTCCTTGGCAGAGTTCTTGAGGATTTTGGCAAAGAACAGATTTCTTGAAGCCCTGGAAAACATCTAGTAGAACAGAGAAAGTTCTCTGTTCTCAGTATACTGATTTTCCCAATAGAGGCATATGCTAGGCACATTGCCTTTGGGTATTCCTTATTTTATACTTAATTTAAAATGATTTTGGTCCAGGGTATTGCATAACTGTTCATTGATTTGCTGTTGGAATTTTTATAAAAAAGCATTTGTCCCAATATTTTGGCATTATTTTGTACTTTTAGAGCATTGTGTATATAGATTTGTAGTTAAAAGAATTTGAGAATTTGAGAATAAATGCATGGTTTGACTGTAAAATATTATAAAACTACAAAATTTTTTGTTTTAATCAAAGTATCATGTGAAATCTGTTCTTTAAGCAGAATCATTTGACTTGTTATCTCCCAAGCATATATTATTCATCATTATCATTTCTGATCATCTCTAAAAGAAGTGGTTTCACATGTTTTTATATCATATCTCATTTCTTCAGGTCTAAACTAGAAATGAAAGAATGAAATTAATGGGAAGAATCATTTGATGTTAAAGCCCAAATGATCTAATGTTAGTGTTATTCCCTGGTAATTGTATATTTGTATGTGTATGTGGGTGTGTGTGAGCACACATATATTTACTAATATCATTTCCAACATAGCTGACAACATATTAACTAAATATACCTATACCCCAGTTTTCTTGGGAATTCCTTTTTTTCCCCCTCTAGAAAAATTACAAACAAGCTGAACTTTTCTATTACCATTAATATCATGGATGTTTTGCTCAAAGTTTGGTGCCATCACTCTGTGGGTATATGGTTGTGATATGCCCACATTACACATTACTGACAGTCCATACCAGGAGAGAAAGCATGATTACAGACGGGCAAATGGTCAGGGGAGAAAACATGTTCGCACAATAGAGATCAAATTTTACTCCCTGCCTCCCTAACTGCCTTCAGAAGGAACTGTTCCCATCACCATGGGCCCAGTAAACTAAGTATATTGCTGCCTGATCTGCTAACTTCCCTCAACAGAGATAGAAGGAGCTTGGAGTGGTGTATAAAGCCTTCTGCCTCCAGCTCATATACTTCAAAAAAATTTACCTCCTGGATTACTTAGTAGCTGACCAGCAAAACACAGCCAGTTCAGAGGAAAAATAAGTGAATAATTAAAATCTTCAGACATTAAAAAAACTAGTCATGGGGAAAATTATTTGAATTCCTTATTCTTGCTTAGAATTTTAATTAAATATAGGTAAAAGAGAAGTTCAATCTTAATCATTTCAGAGATTAGGTCTTAAGTCCACCAAAGAAATCAAGGATTTTAGGACAACTGAAAGTTAGAAAAACCTGGCCTCACTTCTAATATTGGACACTTTATTTTTTTTTTAACCACCCATATTAGTGCATTTGTTTATTTTATGAGGAAAGTGAAAGAATTTCATTGTTAAAAGCTGATTAGATAAAATTAATTTTGAGAGAATTATACAATATTCTTATTTTATATTGTAAAAGAAAAAAAAAGATATTTCCTTTCCACAAAATAAGAATTTCATATGAAATTAGTGCAATCATTGAGGTAAAACTGAATTTGAAAAGGTACACTAGTGAATAAAGTTAATTTTCACTTAGACATTTCCTTGGAGGTATTTACTGAGTGTTATATGAAAAAAAAAAAATCTTATAATTCAGCAAGGGAAAAACCATAGACGTGGGAAAACTTATTTATTTATTGTTTTTAAATTTTATTTTTTAAGGATTTTATTTATTATTTTTAGAGAGAGGGGTAAGGAAAGAGGCAGGGAGGGAGAGAAACATCAATGTATGGTTGCCTTTCACCTGCCTCCAGCCACAGATCTGGCTGGAGACCTGGCTTGCAACCCGGTTATGTGCCCTGGCTGGGGAATCAAACCAGTGACCTTTGGGTTCACAGGTCGGCACCTTATCCACTCTGCCACCAGCCAGGGTGGGAAAGTTTTTAATTCTGTGGAAAAACTTTTCACAGAATTCTTATTTTAGGAAGTTCCTGAATGTATCAGAAGGCAAAATTTAATCCAAACTATTAAATTAATAAAGATGCTTTTGCAAACAGGTATTTGTTTTTGTTAGCAAAATATCTCATTGTTAAATGGGACAAATCATAGTTCAGCTCCTTATAAACAAGCTACTTAAATTAGTTTGTAGGAAGTAGGCTATAACATCTTTCCTATTCTAGTATTTTCCTTTCTTACTAGTATAGCGTTCTTGTTCTTGTTTGTCTGATGTTTTGTTTGTTTTGTGTGCTTTGTTTTTAATACAGAAAAGGAAGAAATGAGAGGCCTCTTCATTATATAAAATGTACTATAAAAACAACATTTCTTATATAGGAAATACATCATGATTTGTATGACCCATTGAAGTTGATGTCATAAGAAATTTTCAACATTGCAATTTTGGGTCTTCTTAGTGGGATACCATATATTTTATTACCTTTGCTGCATTTTCTTACAAAACTATACTTACTTGTCTGCCTTGAATAATAGTGTGCCTGTTTCTTCCTTGATAGTCCACAACTTCCACATAGTCCAAGTAAAGATCTACCCAGTAAACCAATTTGTTGACTAGGTCTAGAGCCAGTGCAGCTGGCTGCTCTGTCTTGGAATCAATTATCCTTGTTCTGTTTATCCCGTCCATGTCACATCGCTCCACTTTGGCTACATTCCCATAGTCAGTAAAGAAAAGTTTTCTGTTGAAAGAAAAATAAATGTTAAAGTTAAGAAGGGATAAAAGCATATTAAGTAGAACCATCTGTAAAAAACAGAACTTTTTCTTCTAATTTATTTCAGCGGCTACATCTGTTAGCTTCCCATAACCATTTCCATGTAATATCACTCAGAAACAGAGAAATCTGTTAATGACTATTGCAGGGCATAAGGGAGCAGGTTAAGTAACAACTGTAAAATTTCCCCAAATTGAATGATTATGGTGGGTTTATTTTCATATTAGGAGAAATGCTTCTTTAAGCTTCACAGAGCCCATACACACACAGCACAGAGAATGCATGCAGCCTATTTGGTGCAAGCTTCAGAAGGCAGCCAAGTCACCAGGCCAGGGCCCGTGAGCTATCAGGCTTTATCTTCACCCTGCTTTTCAAATTGCCTGATAATGCCTGTTTCCTATAAAAGCTATTATGTGGAGCTCAGTGATGATCTGAGTGGTAGTGAATCTCAAACCTGCAATGGAAGTAAGCAGATGGAAAAACGAATGTGTTGTTTGTAGCAATGGAAATAAAATATAAATAACCCCCCGAAATCAATCTCAAATTCTTCCACATATTCTTCAAACCCACAATTTCATGAAGGAAACTGTAGGCTGTTTCTCCTATTTTTCTTATAAATCTAGAAGACTGAAAAGCAATGTTGACCTCTGAAACAAAAGTGATAAAAATTTTTTCATGAAACACTAACGGTGTCTGTCATAAAAGGTTTAAATACATCTAACACTTCAATGTCTAACATTTCATTAGTATTCACTATATTTTGTAAATAAAAATCAATTTCTATTAGCCTGACAATATTTTAACAAGATTACCTATTTGTAAGACTAAATTACATTTATAAATAGAAGACCATTTGCCTTGACTTAAACACAATCTCAAGAATAATCTAATTTACCGTGACAGAGCAATATTAAGATTACCAAGAGTAAAGAGTATAGAATATTTGATTTTATAAATTTGGTAAATTAGTTTCTGGTTACTTTTCTTAACATTCTTGCATTATCTAACAGTATGGGGAATCTTTTTAGTAAGCTAAAAAGAATTACTTAATTTTAATTGAGCTCCTTCTGCTGAAGGAGGCTTTGACTAACTTTTAAACATTAATGCATGCTTTTTCATGGTACTAAAAGCCAGATATATGAATATATATTTCATCTAATGTCCTTGAGAAATAAATTTATCACAATAAGTTAAAAATTATTTAAGTGACATTCCATCCCAGTGAAGAACTTTTCATTCTAGTGAGGAGTAAATAAAAATGCATGATGCTGTTTTCATTGTCATGCTGAATGGTCAAACCTCTGTTCCTGGGCTGGTCCTTCTGGTTCCTCTCTTGCTCTCCCTCTTGCTCTCATTTGCTCATAGCTATCTCAAGTCAAGTTGCTATAAGGATTACCAGTTTCTCTCTCCCTTTCTGTGGTACACCGCCCACTATCACTGTTATAGAAGCTCTCTTTCTCACCACATACCAAAATGCCTCGCCTATTAATAGTTTTCTATTTTGACTTGTCCATTTCACAGAACTGAATAAATAGTGGCATACAGGTAGTCTGGCTTGGGCATACAGGGCTGGAGGTTCCAGCATAGTATGTATGAACTATATACGTAGATAGTGATATGAAGTGGGTGGTTGTAAATATCTATGTGGTATTGAAGAGAAAAGATGACTCAAGAGGGGCAGAGATTTTGTTGAAGTCATCTTGAAAACTTAATTATATGTGACAAGGATAAAGGAGAAGAATGCTAAGACAAGAACCATGGTGGCATATTATTGGAGAAAAAAGAGCAGATAAGTAAGATCATAGGTTATGGTCAAAGAAGTAACACAGAATCTCATAGAAGTCTAAAGGGGAAAAGTTTCAAGGTAAAAGATTGGGGTATCTAGCTGGGTCAATCACTTCACAAAGAGAGAAGGAAAGAAAAAAATAGACAACTGTAATAGAACAATATGCTTTTTTTTTAAAGATGGAATTGAATTTAACATTTGTTAAAATAACACAAATTATGTTAATTTCATTTGAAAATTTTAATCATGAAAGAAGAGTGGACCAGATATGATGAAGGAGGTCAGGAAAATGTAAATTATTTTTTTCAAGATTTTCAGTGATGTTGACCTAGTATTGCAGAGCTTTCTTGAATTTTTCATAATTAGATTGTGTGATTCTTCTTAAACTAAAATGCAGTATTTTTTTTTTTTTTTTTTTTTTTTTTACTTTATTGTTACTGCCCCTAGGCTTAGAAACCATGGGTAAGCCAATGCTCTTCCCCAGAAATTCCATAAAACAAAACACAGATGGTAGCTTGGAATCTCATTTATTCTTATTCAGTTTTTTTCTGAACACTTAACTCTGTTAACTTCCAGAGTTCTCAGTAACCCTCTCAGCAACTCCTCTCCTCAGGAACCAAGAATTTATGCAAGGCCCCAAGTGCAGTACTCTGCCTGTGGATGATGGGACCATTCCCGAATTTGTCTTATGCCTGATTCCCTCAGATTGCAATATGGATTTGTCTTCTCTCCCTGCTCATTCCTGTGGTATCAATTACATTTTATTCTCTAGCATCAGGGAGAAATTAAATTGAGATCGTTATTCTCTTGTTCTTCACTTATGTTTTTAATGTCATTTCACCGGATTCCCCTTAACAAAAAATAAAATTAAGCTATATTCTAACTAAAGCTCCTATTTCTAAGATACGTTTAACTATTCACAAAGAACAGACACATTTCTTTAAAATGTTTCATTATGCATCCAGTTCATTATTCGTTATAACTCAACATTTGTAGTAAATAAGAGTTTATTATTTTGGCTTTCTAATTTCATCAGATATGGGAAACTGATTTAACCTGACATTTTTATCATTTATACAATTAACCCTCATTTACTATAGTATATCAGACTTACACAGTTGCAGATTGTAAGAAACTTTGGGTTTTGTTGGCACACTTGCCTGACATACATCAGAAGTCTCAAAGAGAGCACTCAGACAGTGAAAAAGCACCCTGCTTACAGAATTATGGGTCCAATCATTCCAATAGTTCAAGGCAAACCAATTGTTACACTTATTGACACCTTTAAATGTTTTATTTTTTTAATTTTTACTTGATAAAAATAAAAACTAACTTTTGCTAGAGATATTCATTTTATAAGATGTGCTTTTGTACATCTGTACTTTGCCAAAAAAGAATAGAGAATTGAAACACACCAGAGTCTCTGGTTTGCATCCTTTAAGTTCATAGTCAACCATGATTTTCTGTCACCATTCTTACCCCTAACATTTTAGTTACAGCTTAATGAGGGAATTTAGAAATTCTGAGCGTTTTCACAATGAAATTACCAACCAATCATTTTAACTATTTAAAAATAAGGTTACATTAAGGCGCCAGCCTGTGAACCCAAAGGTCGCAGGTTCGATTCCCCAGCCAGGGCACATAACCAGGTTGCAAACCAGGTCTCCAGTCAGGTCTGTGGCTGGAGGCAGGTGAAACGAAACCATACATTGATGTTTCTCTCCCTCTCTGCCTCTCTCCCTTCCCCTCTTTCTAAAAATAATGAAATAAAATCTTTAAAAAAATAAAATAAAATAAAAATAAAAATAAGGTTACATAACAAGATTTTGGTAAGCAGATGAGAAAGAGTGAGACATAAAGCCAGGGGGTCATATATTAGCAGATGTTTAAACAGTCATTGTTTATTAATCATGTGATGATGTAGATAAGAGTATTTCATTACATTTCAGGAAAATTACATGTATTTTCCTTAGCAATGATTATAATAGGACATTCACTTTTCATTCTTGCTTTTCAAATAAATCTGTTATTCAAATAACATCAATGCAACTGTATTTTTTGTCCATTTTGTACATAAGAATTAAGAAAACAACTTTCCACATTATACAGAGTAATTGAATTATATTCAGTATTCAAGTAAGAATATTAAATATTTAGCAGTGCAGTTCTAAAATGCAATTACAAATCTGAAAGAGTAATGAATCTTTGGAGTAAGAGGTTTAAACTCAAAATCTATTAGCTCTTGCTGCTTAAGGGTTGTGGATAATAAACAATAAAAGTTATTTCTATCTATTCAAGAATGTTCAAGACAGTTACTTATTGATTTTTACTTGTTTGGGGTTTTTGTTTTCATTGTTTGAAAAATCTCTTGAACTTGGTTCTCAGCTCAAACATAAACACAAAGAAATTAAACTTGACATACAGGCTCCTGCTCTTAACCAGTTACTCTATATTCAGGAATTATTCCCACTAATGATTCCTTTAAAAGCATACATGTATTAGAAATGTCAGTCAATATAGCTGGCCCATTCAACATCCATATCTATCTAAACCTGCCCTGCCAGTTAGTGTTTTTAAAAAGGGCAGCCCTATGTGCCAACATAATCCCCCTCCTTCCTGTTTAGATAATTAGATCAAGATGGACCATGTGATACAAAGAAAACCAAATCATAGGTTAAGCTGAATAACTAGGACCCTTTCCCTCAAAAATCTAACCCAAAAAGTGCAGAGCTCACTTGGTAGACAGTTGTGCTAACATGATTAGGATTAGCAGTTGGGGTGAGAGTGGGTGGGCTGAGAGGAGAACACCCAGAGCATGGCACAAGGTTGGGTAGGGAGTCATGAGACAGAGAGATGGTAAGAGGAACCATGGAGTCCTTGAATGAGGAATTCTCCAGGCCTAAGGAAACCCATCTTTACTTCTCATCCTTAGTTGTATGAACACATGTGATTTTCCATATCTTTTTGGGACATCTCTATGCAGGTGAGTTGCTTCAGTGGGTTTCTGTACTTGGGAAATAAAGGGCACTGAGTAAACCACCCCATTGTTTAATGTTCTATTTTAAGATGCAGAAATTTTTGTCCTGAAGATTTTAAATAATCAAAAAACATACTATTCTGGAAATATTTTAGACTGAAGTGATAACTCTAAGTAAAGCGACTGTTTAAAAATTTTCACATTACCCTTGTCTTGTAACTCCATCTTGGCATCTCTCTCTCTCTCATGTGTGTGTGTGTGTGTGTGTGTGTGTATTCAAATATACACATATATGTATTCATATATACATATATACAAGTGTATGTACAAGGTCTGCCTAGAGGAAGTTCAACCATTGTTAATATAACAATGGGTAACATCAATGTAACCTGGTAGCTGAGGAGAGTGGACTGGAATATGCACGCATGAACAATGACAATTTCACTACTAGTCAGTAGAGGTAGTAGACACCATTAAGTGAGGAGGTATACTGTGTGGTCTTCACATTCAAAATGACTGAGCAAGTAGACCAATGAATCTGCATCAGATTTTGTGTTAAGCTTGGGCACTCCTCCACAGAAACTATTCAGGTGATTCAGAAGGCCACAGCAACTGATGATTGGCAATTTCATCATGACAATGTTCCCATGCATGCATCATGTCTTGTGCAGGGTATTTTGTTGAAATATATCAACCAAATGACTCAACATTCACCCCTACAGGGATTTCATGCCCTGAGACTTCTGGATTTTCCCAAATTGAAATCACCTTTGAAAGGGAAGAGATTCTAACCATCGATGAGATTCAGAAAAATACCACTGGGTAGCTGATGGTGATTGGGAGAACTATGTGAGGCCCCAAGATGTCTACTTCGAATGGGACTGAGGCATCATTGTCCTGTGTACAATGTTTCTTGTATCTTTTATCTTATATATTCTTTAATAAATGTGTCTATTTTTCATACTACATGGATGGATACCTTCTGGATAGGCCTCAGGGGTAGATGTAAAATTAGTGTCTTCCCTAACACAAATTCTAGAATATTGCTCTCTTCTTTTAAAATCTTCTACTTTTTGAAGGTCTCACTAACAGGATGTATCACTGACAGCAACCAGCCTCAAAGAATCATCTACCAACTTTCTGACTCTTATACACATTATTTTAACTCAGTTCTAGCTTTTTTTTTTTTCCTTGCTAACCACTCCAAACCAGGAATTTAAGTAATTCCAATATCAACAGGATAACAGATCCACATTAGTTGTTATCACCAGAAATTTTTACCTCCACCAAAAGAGATGTTCCCTCTGCACCCTCAAAGCACACAAACAAACAAAGAACAGTTTGTTCTTCCATCTGACTTATGCTTACTCTTTGTCTTGCTCAGGTACTCTCACTGAATCAGTTATTTGACTTAATTGTGACCTTGTCCCCATCGACCCTCTCCATTTTCTCTCCAAAAGCCAATCTCAACTTTTTCTTCTCATTTATTCTCCACCGTTGCCACCCCAGCCCTCTAGTTCACTACATTTCACCTCAGAAAATAATTTTGCCTGTTGCTGCATAGAGAAAGTAGAGCACATCAAAATGCAACTGATTTGTTTTCCTGCAGGACCAATTAAAACTTGTCTACATCCATCTTTTACTTCCCTGTCTTGTAATACAGAAGGAAGCATCATCCCATCTGTTTTGGCCAATACAAGACAAAAATATATGCTAACTCCTTCTCCTTCTCTGAAATCTGCCCTCAAAATTTTTCTCTGCATTTCCAATCTTGCCTTTTCTATTAAATCTAACCTTCAGCATTAACTTCCTCTATTGTTTATTATACTAAAACAAATGAAAACTTTTTTTCTTAACTTCAAACCAACTTCCATTTATAGCTTTTCTTTCCATGCTTCATTTATATTCAGCCTTCTCCAAAGATTTGTTCATACAAGCTGACTTCACTTTTCCTTTCCTTCTTCATTCCATGTTGTTATTTTTCCAACCCAACCATTCCTTTTATTTTTTCTTCCTTACAGAAGTTGCCAATTATTTTCATGGGGTAAAACCTTTCTCAACCCTCAATGACCACTCTGTGGCATCAGACCAAGTTAATCCCTTCCTTCCTTTTGACTTTCTTTCCTCTAAGCACATTCTTGGTTTTCTTTCTGCTTGACTGATTTTTCTCAGATTTTCTACCTCCTCTTTCTGTATTAGGTCCAGAATTCCAGAATATCTAAATTCTCTTGTAAAAATTATTGAAAGTTTCCATGATTTTTGTTAATATTATAACTAAGATTTTCATCTGTTTTCTCAGCTTCTAGCTTGTAAATACAGTTGTCTGTTTGATACATGTATTTAAATCATTTTAGGCATCTCAAATTGAACATATCTCATATTAAATTCTTCTTCTTTTTTATCAAATATATTTGTTTATTTTTCAACTTTGGCAGAGAATCTTTCTACCCAACGTCTGGTTTCAGAAACCAGGAATTCATTCTTCATATTCTCTACATCTAATTTATAACTATGTCCTGCCAATTTTATCTTCAAAGTATGTAGGCTATAGACTAACTTTCTTATATTGGATAGTAAAACCTTGGACTCAGGCTTGAAATTAAATTTAAGGGGCAACACATATAGATAAGATAATTTTAGCACAGGAAAACAAATTAGTTTTCCACATTATCCAGCATAGCTCAAAGGAATTCTATTTTGGATTCAACTTTTTTGCTAATAATAAATTATCATTTTATCTCAGTTTGATAACATTATACATTTTGCATATACTGTACTACCTTTTAGAGAACTTGTATAAACTAGCAATTAGTTCATGGTAAGATTTGGTACTCCTGTCTAGCTAATTTTAATTTTTAATGACATCTCAATATTTATTTCTTTTTACCTACAGATACCATATCACAATAGCACTGGATATATTTCTACGGAGTTTAGACTATCACCATCTAGACTCTAAGAAAAGTTTTATTTTTTTTGTTTACTTCAAAGTAGGATATTTATATAATCAACATGAATTTTAAAACTATGTATGTTCCCCTGTGGTGAGGATGATGGACAGTCTTGAGAGATTAGATAAGGATATCCCAGTTTAGTAGTTATGCACTAATACAGGGCTAGAAATGGGAAAAAGAAGATCAAGTAAAGAAATATTTTTGGGTCTGAATTAACAGGATTTAATAATTAAGAGGGAAGAAGAATGAGCAGAGAGCAGCATTTTAGTATAACTTTCATAAACCATGTATCTTGAATATATTGTGCCTTCAGGTGTTTCTCAGTAAGTCTACGTGTCTTGTGAAATCTCAAGTTGTCAATATATTTAATGCAAAAATGGATTTTACAGTTTGAGCATATTACTTTTTATAACCAAGGGCAATGCTATTTTAAAACTACTTCAGGGGTCAATTTGTAGGGGTCAGTACTCAAAAACTCATGCTCAATATATTTGATTTATGTGGAACAGAATATTTGCAGTAATATATTAGATGTCAAAAACTTGTTCTCTGAGATATGCAGAGATGTATAACCTAATGTCTGTACTTAAGGAAGATCTATTAGTTTAAAAGGCCTTTCTTTATTCCAGAGCTGAAATAATACAGATGGCTGTCTCAGAAGAAACTAAGGTAAGTATCCATGAAGTTGTAGACTGCTAAACAAATCTGGTTCACTGTTATGCTAGTTACCAGTTAGCTGAACTATAAATTTCTATAAAAGGAGAAAAATTATATACAGAAAAAATGAAACTGTTAACTACAGCATGCACATTTCAGTTTGCTGTTGGAATAGAATGTACAATAACACTGCAATGATGATAAAATCATATGGTTACATACATGAAATCACACTATAAAAAATAATTTGATGTTCACTTGCCTATCAAGCAATAACTTCTTCGTAAGTGGCAATATCCCTGTTCGTCTGTTTAGTTTTAAGCAAAACACAGGATCAAGCATAGGCTAAGTAGTTAAGACTGCAGAGGCCAAATGAAGCTGGTGAAGGGAAACAACTGTCCTTACTCAGTTGACTAAACAAGTATTTTGTTAATTGCGAGATGTGTCTAGACAGGGTTTCTTGGTCAGGATGAGCTTCAAGGGTTCCTTCCATCAACAACCAATTGTGTAGTGTTGGAAAAAGTTGCAGGTACAGCAATAGATACGTATTCCTATTGATGCAATTTTTTAGACAAGAGAGTTAATACTCAAAGAGTAAAAAGCCATGTTCTAAAATAGTGATTTTTAAATTTTATTGTGTACAATAATCACATGGTGTCCTTGCTGAAATCTCCAATTCCTACAATTACTGTCGTGGTATTTTATGCAGCATCTAACATAAATATGCATCTACCCTTTGATCCTGCAACATTATTAATAATGGAAAAACACTGAAATTATTTTTTATGCAGTTATTTTCCAAAAATATTAATTTAGCATCTACTGAGAACAACCTTGGTGAATACAACAGGGAATTCTAAGGAATCTAGCCTGCACCTCTGTAGAACAGGAAGCAAGATCATCAAAGAAAAATGTAATTTACAAGTTGAGAATATTCAAGCAGTGGCTTCTAACAAGCTCTTATTATTGTTCTAGTCAGGAATTTAAAATAGGAGGTTGTTAAATAATAGTACTATTATCCCAATCTTAGCAATATTTTTACTTGGAGGCTAATTTGTTTTTCAAAGATAACAGATTGTGTTAGTCACACTTGTATTAATATTTTTTCCTAGATTATCATTTCCTCTTTAATCTTCAGTCTTGATGGCTTTTTTCCTTTTAATATTAGTGCCTATGATGTTCAATTTTACATGCCAATTTAGCCAGAAGTAGTCTCCTGGTATTCAACCAAACACTAAATTAGATGTTATGGTGAAGATGAGTTGTGTATGTAATTAACATTTATAATCAGCTGACTTTAAGTAAAGGAGATTAGCCTGTATAAACTGTATGGCCTTGACATAATCAGCTGAAAAGTTTAAGAGCACATCTAAAACTTCCCTGAGGAAGAAGAAATGCCATCTGTGGGCTGCTGTCCCAGCTCCTGGCCAGCTCTTCCTCAGTGCCTGCCCAAAGCATTTTCATCCAACTGCCTGAGCTTCCTGCAACTGCATAAACCAATTCCTTAAACTCAGTGCATATTTATCAATCCCACTGTTCTATTTTTCGGGTGCAACTCTGACTGATCCAGTGCCCCAAAATCATTTAGGTGAATAATATCCCTCCATTGAGTAAGAATTTAAAACAGATATTCAGAGTCTGGTAACTGGTAATTAGCATAGCAATGAACCAGATTTGTTCAGTAAACCAATAATGGTGAAAGCACAGGTCCTGAGGACATAAATTGAATCCCTAAATCTAGCCACGTCAAAGTCAGCACTGTTTGCTTTATTTAGAAGTCTAAGCTATTACATTTCTCTTTTTGTTTGTTTTGCTTAAGCTGATTTAAATGGAGTTTTCTAACATTTGCAACTGAAAATTCTTATGTAATAAGCATTCAATGCTAAGGCAAGTGGTAACTGAAAGAACTGCCATTGCTACAAGAGAAATAGAAGTCAAATGTTCTACTGACAACAAATGAATTAAGCAATTATTGCTTATGAAATTCAGCAATTTAAAACAAGTATGGTGTACTATAAGGCCATTTTATTTGGTTTAATTTAAAAAATATCTGAGTAATCAATGACTTTGATACTGTCAGAAAAGTCTGAAAATACATGTAATTTCCTCAATAAATTATTCCAAATTATGTAACAATTTTTAAAGTCACTAAAATAAGATTTTATCTCTTTTGAAGTGAAATTATGAGGTAAAATGTGTTTCCAAATATTTATAAATGAAAGATGAAAATTGTGCAATTGAATGAAAACAAGGTAGGACCTAGTGGGCTTCATGGCCTGATGCCCACTTGACTAGTGACCAAATATATGCTAAATAAATTGTATATCCACCATGAACTCAGTGAGCAGCCTCCAATGCTAAGGTTAGGAAACTCGGTTGGAATATCTGTCCAGTTTATGATCTTTATTATTTTTCAGGCATTGGCCTTTCCCCCATAGGATTCAGCTCCAGCAGCACCCCCCCCCCCCCCGCCACATACACACACACACCACCTCTGAATTATAGACTCACGGTGGACATGTAGCCATGGGGCAGCATATAAATTGGCTGCACTGAGTTAATCAAGTTCTCTGATCCAGATTTTTTAAATTATGACAGAAAGCTAATAGTGTATGCTTATAAAACCATAAAAGTTTATAATTTAATTATACTAAATTTTACCTATCATTTATAAATATGCTTTTCTAAGTACGTAAATTTTCTTCCTTGCCTTTCTAATTAGAAAACTAAAGCTTTGGGAAAAGGATTCAATTGTTTTGATAGTATAAAAAATGTGCCTGATAAACAAATGATAGCAATCAAAACACGGTAGCTTTTTAGTTTCTACTTGAGCATTTCTGACCATTGGATAATTGTAGATAGAGTGCTAATTTGCTAAGAAACTGTGAAAAAGTAACTGATGCATGTTCATTATTTATCATGACTCTTATGTGTGTAACTACAGATAATAACAGGCATATATGAATACAAAGTGCTTCAAAACTGCTAACTGAAAGTGAACATCACAGATTCACCAGCTTTTTAACATTTGAGCACATTATATAACCACATATCTAATTATGCTCTGCAAACCTATAATCTGATTTTTCCTTCCTTCCTTCCTTCCCATCTCTTTTAATCACCAGTTATAACAGCTTTTCAAAAACAGATTTCCTTATGTCAGTTAGAGCCCATGTTCATTTGAGTTAACTAGTTAAAGTTAGAGGACTGAATTCAAGTAATTTAATTTTATGAAATATTTGCAAAACTCTTTGTGAAAAATGATGTGGGGATCTGGCTTGCAACCTGGTTATGTGTTCTGTCTAGGAATTGAACCAGGAATCTTTGGGTTCACAGGCTGGCACCTATCCACTATGCCACCAGCCAAGAGCCTATTTAAACATTTTTTTTATTTGTTTTAGGTGTCCTTAAGAACTTGTACATCTAATTATTTAATAATATCTTTGGTTATCATCATTTGAGCAGTTTGTGTTCTAGGTATGCTACTTAAATTGTTTAGAATCCAGTGTGAGATTGTAAGCACTTTAAAAGCTAGGGTTATAATTTTTTAAATAAACACATATATGAATATTTATTTAAGAATTTATTCATTATTTTCAGAAAGAAGACTGGGAGGAAGGAAAGGGAGAGAAGCATCAATGTACGGTTGCCTTTCACCTGACACTAGCTAAGGACCTGGCTGGAGACCTGGGCTGCAACCTGGTTATGTGCCCTCTGACTGGGAATCCAACCAGTGACCTTTGGGCCAGCGCCAATCCACTGAGCCACACCAGCCAGGGCTAGGGTTATGACCTTTATAGATAACCCTACAATTGGTTAGAACTAAATCACTTCCAATTTCTCAAGTACCTGCTCAATACCATTGTCCAAATTTTTAACCCAAAATACCCAACCAATATTTATACAGCACCAAAAGTAAAAGCATGGCAGGACTAGCTTATATTAATAAACCTTATATGCTAATTAGATTTCACTCTTTTGAAATCATGGTCAGCTCACATTTAGGACACAAAACTCTATTGAGAAGTAAATGGACTAGGTACACAGAAATTGATCAAGAAGCCAAAAATAGGGGAAATGAAACCAGAAATTTGTGGATTCCAGTGTCTTTTGCCCTGCCAGACATTTGCCTCCCATGCCTTGATCTGTTGGACTGCGCTCTGGTGCTTGCTCTGAAATCGCTCTCTGCTACATGGCATTTCCAGTCTTGGGTAGTTAAAATCCTCCTGATTTTGTTTCTTAATGGTTGCTTCTGTTCTCCCTCAATGCTTTACTTCATTGTTTCGATTCTAGCCTGTGACATGCCTCTAGTTCTTTAATATTATTTTGGCTTTATAATATGAATGTCCTGTCTTAAAAATAAGTGATGTGTTAAATCTAATTAGCTTTGATGTTGCAATTCAGAAACATTTTTTTAAAACGAAGGTGGTAGCATATCCAAATAACATAGATTGACCTGAGTTTTCATTTTAATTCTGATTCCAAGTAATTATTTGATTCTGAAGAAGTTACTTAACTACTAATCTCCAGCTTCTTCATAAGTACAATTAGAAAAATAACACCCAAGTAAAAATGCATTTTGCTGAGTTAAATGAGGTGTGCTTTAGTATGTAAAAGATATTAAACATTACCATATTTTGCCCCTTCCTCTTGTCTATACCTTTTATTTTATATGATGCTCTGCTTCCTTTTAGTTAAGCATTTTTAGAGTGATGATAGGTCAAAGTGATTTTACGAATACATATGTAAGTTTCAAGTTATAAATGTCAGTTTGCTAGAGGCATAAATGCTTGCTAAAAGAATTCTGATTTAGGGGGCTAGGGAGTAAGGTATGTGGTGAGTCTCATTTTTGTACTAAATAAGCTAATAAACTCCATAATAATTACAAATTTTAAGCTGCCGAAGAAAAAGTGACATGCTGCTAAGAGGCACGATACAACTACAACTTCAATGGAGCAAATACTGAGATCTGATGACATGCAAGCACAGTGCTAGATACTGCCAACAAAAGCTGAAGAGCTACCTTTCTGCCATCAAGATCCTCATAAGCCCTGGCAGGGAAGCTCAGTTGGTTAGAGCATCATCTTGATATGCCACAGTTGTGGGTTCAATCCTCAGTCAGGGCACACACAAGAACCAACCAATGAAGGCACAATAAGCGGAACAACAAATAAATCTTTCACTCCCTCTCTTCCCACTTCCTGTCTAAAATTAATAAATAATTTTTCTTAGGATTCATGTAATCCACAGCTTCATTAGAAACTAGCAAGACATTAATTATGTTGAGATCTCTTGAATAAAATTCAAATGCTTTTTTTTTTTTTTTAATAAAAGGGTAATTGATGGAATATAGGTGATATTCTTAGACTTGTGGAACAAAATCTGTGAAATCCTTGAGTTTTATAAGCTATACAAGTAACAATTCATAGTGGCTCTCTTTTCATATTCTTGTTATAGAGGTTGGACCAAAATGTCCATATATTATTTTATATGATACACACCAACCCTCCCCAATCACTACCCTTGATCATAATTTGGAAATCAAGGAAGAATTGGAACCAGAAGTAAGTAGTATACGAGTATGTGTTATGTATAAAGCTAACTGAATCAATTATTTCCCTTGAGATTTTGAAATACGGAGTCTACAATTATTAGCTAATAGTGTAAGAAAAGGAGGAAGAATATCCTAATAAGAGTATAATGATAACAAAAAAGCATTTCCAGCTTTCCTCTGGTGAATCCATAAAAATATATATTTTAATATTTTATTTATTATTATTTTTAGAGAGAACAGAAGGGAGAGAGGCAAAGAGGGAGAGAAACTTCTATGTATGGTTGCCTTTCACCTGCCTCCAGCTACAGACCTGGCTGGGGACCTGGCTTGCAACCTGGTTATGTGTTCTGGCTAGGAATTGAACCAGCAATCTTTGGGTTCACAGGCTGGCACCTATCCACTATGCCACCAGCCAAGAGCCTATTTAAACAATTTTTTGTTTATTTATTTTAGGTGTCCTTAAGAATTTGTACATCTAATTATTTAATAATATCTTTGGTTATCATCATTTGAGCAGTTTGTGTTCTAGCAATTAAACAAGCCTGACTAGGCCCTGGCTGGTAGCACAGTGGATAAGGCGCCGGCCTGAATATCCAAAGGTTGCAGGTTCGATTCCCCAGCCAGGGCACATAACCAGGTTGCAAACCAGGTTGCAAACCAGGTCGCCAGTCAGGTCTGTGGCTGGAGGCAGGTGAAACGCAAGGGTACGTTGATATCTCTCTCCCTCTCTGCCTCTCTCCCTTCCCCTCTTTCTAAAATACTGAAATAAAATATTTAAAAATAATAAATAAAAATAAACAAGCCTGACTAAAACACAAGAAAAGCATAAGCATATTAACTAAAACTCAACATAGTTATTATTAAAATTGTGGTAAAATAAATGTGAAGAGAAAAATCAAGGATAAAAACAAAAATAATAAATAAAACTGCGAAATCAAGGATAAAAAACAAAAAAATAAATAAATAAAATTTTGCACCTTGAATAATGCAGTACTGAGTAAGACAAAGTTTCTACGTTACCGTAAGAGATGCAGTATAGCATGGTAATTAAGATTAAGGGCTTAGGTTAATGACTACCTTAGTTAAAATTCTGGTTCTAATATTTATTAGGTATGAACAAGTTAGCCTTTCTCTGAGTCTGTTACGTCATTTGCAAGAGGCACAAAAAATATTTTATATGAATGTTTTGATTAGTAAACAAGTAAATAAATGAGAAGTTCAAAGTCCCTGACATTAAAAAAAGAGTCTTATTATTACTGGACAAGGGTCTGGCCATCAGCTGGTCTGCCTAGAGCCTTCTCTGGTTTGTGGGCTCTTGACTTCCCCTAGGAAAGATTTTACAAGCACAGTGACTATAAGGATACATTTGTTAAAATTGGGAACAAGAAAGAGCTTAGCATAGAGGAAGCAACAGGAGAGCCTAGGCAGGGCTGCCTTGGCTCACTAGAAGTCAGAGAAAAGCTGTAGGAGCTTTGGGGACAGGTTCAGGTGATCAGCCTGGGGCAAACTGCCAGCTGCCCATTGCCTTAGATTTTAGGAGACAGGTCCCTGTGTGAAAAGAAGTGGGAGAAGAAGGAAAAGAAATGGTGTTGGCTGCTTCCTGGAGGGAGAACAGCCACATTTTAAATCCTTTGTCTTGAGGCTTTTATCTCTTTCTTGCAGGCAGAAATCTTAGGGGAAGTCTAAGGGAGGATTTCAGCAGAATATTCATCAATTTTCCAGGTGTGCCCTTTCAGGGTCATGGTCTCCACTGACTGACTGGTCAGTAACAGGGTCAGGCATCTTCAGTCACTGCAGCTGGTGTGGCTGTTGCTACTTTTCTGGGTCTGAGGCTGAAATAAAATGGAGGCCTGAATGTTTTCCCCAGGGAGGAAAGGCCGGGGTGGGGTGGGGTGGGGTGGGGAGCAAAGGCCACCCTGGGGGCAGGTCCTTGTTTGCCAGGTTTGCCCCTGCCAGGCTTTCTGGCCTGGTGACCATCTGCACCAGTTTGAAAATTGCCTAACCATTACATTCAGCTATCTCAGTTGCCCTGTTTCATTTGCCAAGAAATTGCCTTTACTTCTTACTATTCTGCCTTGTTGACATTCAAAAATATGATTAAGAGCTAGATTTAAAAATACTGCCCTTAGAAAGAAGAAAGGATGAGGCAGAGTATGGAGAAAAACAGAGACAGAAAAGGGAAATAAAAGAAAGAGGGACGGAGAGAGAGAGAAAGAAGGAGAGGAGGGGAGAGAAAGAGAGATACTTTTTTTCCTACTAAATCACTTGAAATAAATTGCAGGCACAATATTTTCCTTTTGCATGTATCTCCTAAGAAATGGAACATTTTCTTCTGTATCCGGATATGTGCTGACTATCCCCTCTAAAACTTGTCTGTGCAAGTCCTAATGTCCATTATCTCAGAAGGGGACTGTATTTGAAGATAGTCTCTTTAAGTAAAAAAAGAGGCCATTAGGGTGGGCCCTAATCCAACCTGACTAATGTGCTTACAAGAAGAGGAAATTTGGACAACGTGCCCAATGGCAGAGAAAGGAACCAGCAGTAAACCAGCCTCTTTTATTCAATTAATCTGTTTATGCACAGACACCCTCAGCAGCCAGTCAATGTAAGTTCCTTTAATAACAGCAGGGTGGTATCAAAAATATCAATCATTGGAAGATTGCTTATTGCCCTGTACTCCAATGGTTCTCTTGCTGCCAATAATGCATAATATGTGTGGAAATGAAAAGAGAGCTATTGGTAGCTATTAAAGTGATTATAGAAATTAGTACTTGAAGAAAATAGGCACCCACTTATATACCACTGATGTTAAATGTTAGGCTTCTGATAACAGAAATACAGATTCAGCAACCTGAATTTAAGAGAAATATAATGTGGAACAGAATCTAAATAGCCAGACATTTTCTTCCAGACTTTCAGTTCTTATAAAGTAGGCTGAAGTCTATTCATTCAGAAATATTATTTAACACTTCTTCATTATCATGCTTTATGCTGTTAACCAGGGCATTCAGAGAATAGAATGATCTGCATTCATTCTGGTGTTTCTTTCTACCCAGCCCTCAGTCAGCCTATCAGACACCCAAAGTACACCAAGGAAGAAACAACGTAATCATTCTACCAAGACTTCCTAAATGGAGCAAAAATATCTCCTTTCTAATTAGAATTCCTAAAATAAATGTATCTCAACTATGCAGTGGTGAATTTCAATGTCTTGGTGTAATATTTATAAACATTTGTACCCATATTAAGTCATAGTCACCTGATCGCTGTTCATTCAATCACCAGAGGTATTTATAGTGCACACCAGGCACAGCGATGCACAATGAACCAGAGCCAGACAGATAAAAAGACAATTCTTGTCACCGAGGAGCTCACCAACTGAGACAGGATTGAAAGAGGCTAGAAAAATTCTGGGCAACTGGAATAGGAAAACTGAGAAAATTAAACAAGGCCGAACAATTTGAACAGCTTACAGCCCGCTGGTGAACCACAAGACCTTATCTCCTCTAACCAAAGGTGCTTGAGAGTAAATAGTTTATACCTCTCCTCCCTGACTTGACCTTCCTGGCCATAGACCGTAAGTGTCCAGGAAAGAGGAATGCTAATGCAAGGAGAGAGAACACCAGAGCAAAGGGGGAAGCTTGGGAAGAAGCTATGCGACTCCCCTTTCAGCACGCCTCCCCTTACTCCCAAGAGAAACAGCAGATCTTAGCTTCCCCTAGGAATTTCCCCCTCCCAAATTTCCATGCTTCCCCTGAATAAACTTGCCTCTGAAAGTTCAAGGTGGATGGTAGGGATTTTACCTGCCACCTTCCCAGACCACTGGCCTCTGAGAGTAATAAAAGTGCAATTATAATCCAATCTTTCTCTGCTCTTTGGCTGAGCGGGTGACTGGCACCACAGCCCAGGACTCAGCTGCCAGCAGTTTCCGGAGGGGTTTAAAATGATCCGTGTAAACAAACAATGAGCACTCAGGTGTGAATAGGAACACAGCTGTAAAAAGGAGAAGATGTCTACATCTGCCAGGGGGAACCAAGGAAAACTTGAGAGTGTGAAGCTTGGGTGAAGACCTGAAGGGACAGTAGGAGTCTGGCAGGTTGATTTCGAGTAGAGTAAACCGGAGAATGACCATGACCGAAAAGGTAGAACTTCAGGCGTCAATTCTATTTACAAAACTGCTGTCATGAACAAGATACTGAAAATGTTCACCCGTGTGCCTCATTTTTAACCCTTGCAACAAGCGTTCTATGTTAGATGTGAGAATTCTTAAGAAAACTGAAGTTCAAAGAGATTAAATAATTTGTTCAAAATTACATAATATAAAACAGAGGTAGATTTAAACCCTAGTTTTCTGATTCTATATTACTATTCTAGTCCTATAAATTGCCTTCCTATAGAGAAGGGATTTTCTTATCACATGCTTAATCTTCATAGAGGAGGATATGGCTAGAGGGAAAGTGTTAAAAGTGTACTAGGTATGTGCAAATAGAAATCCTTATATAACTTGGTAGAAAATACTATAAAGTCTCTCCTTATTTGCAAAAGGAAATTTTTTGTTTTGTTTTGTTTTTTACCTTTCCAAGTCCTGAAATATAAAATAAAATTTGAAGCTAACTGTATTCACAAGCCACCTGTTTAAAAAGTTCAGCCTAAAGATGAGAGTGGGAGACCTGCATATTACTAGAGAAACCCACCTGAAATGTAAATGGCAAAAAACTATTCATCCTTTAAGGACCACAAGTATCTTTTATTATGTGGGGTAAGCAGAACATGCATTCCCTTTAGGAAGTCCTAAGTCATAGGATAACTAAAACCATTTAGCTTTGTCAGTTGGCAGCAATTACTGAATGCCTGCTCTTCGGAGGGCCCTATTGTGCAGAGGGAGGGACCCGGAGAACATGTCCCACAGTCCTTGGTTGGTGGCTGAGGGAAGAGAAACTTGGATGATAGGGTTTAAGGTGCTTTGCATAACAATGGCAAGTTAATCAAGTTAATAGCCTTGTCTCTCCTGAAGTGAACTTGCTGCTGCCTGGGACAACCATGTATGTGACTTTGAGGACATACAGTGATGGTGACAAAGCCAGGAGAGGCGGAGGCCCCTGTATCACTGAGAATGCTGGCACTGACTAGAGGTGGCAGCCTAAAGAAGGCAAAAGAAATAGGGGAATTGGCAAAAGCCGCACACAGTAGAAGGACCTGGATGTAAGGTCATGTGGGAGCTCCGGGTGAGCATTTAAAATAAGGATGGACTGGGAGAGGGGCAGAGAGCCTTGAGGAAAGAGCCAGGAAGTAGGGGGATTTGACCCCAGGTCAGAGTGGAAGCAGCAAGCGCTATGCAGTTTGTAATCAGGATTCCACCAGGTAGAACTAGAAGAAAATCCCACCATGCAGTCTGTAGTGAGGATGTGGGCTGAGGAAGGGGTGTGAGGGAAGAGCTGATGGAGCTGCATGGGAACCCGCTGAACCAAGCACAGATGCGTGGGAGATGCCTGGAATGCTGCACTGTGACTAGGAATGTGGACTTTCACTTTTCTGAAGGACGTATTCGGAGAAGTCACTCTCTGGGGATGCGAGCCTCCCAGGACTCCACCATGATCCAGTGCAACGTGTCACATGTTTTCCTGGACTACTACATGAAGGCCGAGGACAGCATACCCCAGACCCTGAAGGAGAGGGCTGCTGGGAGAGGATGGCAACTCTGAAACCCACAAATGTACATTCCACAGGGGATGGAACACTGTTTGTGCGGCAGGCTGAAGAAGAGAGAAGGAGATGGGGAACTTCTGGGCATGCTTTCGGCTTACAGGCTGGTATGAAGCAAAAAAAGTGCTGGGTCTTGTGGGAGAACAGGGCTCCTAGCAGGAGTGCTCCCGGTGCTCACCCCTAACCCATTGAGGTGGAATCCTGTACATAAAACTTGTTTCCTTCAATACTAATTATTGAGTCATGTATCAAGGTGACACGTGGATGGGCACCATTTTGCTCAGTTACACTATGACAAGTGCTACTAGGAATATAAGGTTAATAGTAGACATGGGTTCCACGCTTGTTTCAGTTACTGTCAGGAAGAGAAAACAGCACTAGGGTTCTCTAAATGGGAAAATAAACTTATTGGCCCTTTAAAATCAATGTCTAAATGGCTAGGGATATCATATTTTGCCTTTGCAACTTACGCTAGACAACAGCACCCAAGGACTGTGGCCTGCTTGAAGTAGAGTCCTCTTGAGGTAACATATCAAGAATTTTTCTAGATCTTAAAACAATAAAAACAAAGTCCTAAATGTTCTATCTTTACATATCTTACACAGCTTTTTTATGACTTTTATAGATAGTCTCAGAGAAATGGAGTAACATAAAAGACCTCTAACACTTGGTGACTACCCGGCAATATTCTCTTAACATCTGGATATCTTTAGAATGATATGCAGCCACATATAGTCTGAAATCTATTATAGTTCGATGGAAGGCTAATAGCAGCAACAATATTCACAGCAAACTTTCAGGCATAGGGGCTGTTATTTCTGGAGGCCAAATGCTTACTATTGTTTTCTGTGATTTGAATGCTTTTGGGAGTCTTTCTTAGTGTGTGAGATCCCCAAATTTCACTGCCAATATTCCGTTCCTTTTCTCTGTGGCAAAATTAGTGTAATTGTTAGAACTAATTTTAAATATCTCAATCTCAATACTTAGAAAATATATTCTTTTGTAATCTAACCTAGTTCACTGAGAATAATTAAACATGTAACTATGAAAACCCAATACACTATTTTGCATAATATTTGAAGAAAAATAACACAAGCTATTCATGCAACTCATTTGAAATCCAAAAAATGGAAATATGAGATTATACTGGACAGGAAATACAGAGGCTGCCCTTCCTCCAAGTATTATAATAGTTTCATACTTTGAACTGTATAGAGGGTTAGCACCTATTCAATTTATTTTGGCAGGTATGTTTTCATTGGGCTTTTGCCAAAAGCAAACCCCAACACATGGATCAGAGTCTAAGTTAGGAGTTAACGGAAAATACAGGTAGGAAAATAGAGAAGTAAACAAGGAAGGCAGTAATGGAAGCATATGCTACAAAGCCAGCTCCACTCTGGGTATCTGGAGTTTAATCTCACTGGAGAGACTTTGGGAACTGGGATAAAAAATTATCTCAGAGCCCTGGCTGGTGGCACAGTGGATAAGGTGCAGGCCTGCGAACCCAAAGGCCGCTTGTTTGATTCCCAGCCAGGGCACATAACCAGGTTGCAAGCCAGGTCTCCAGCCAGGTCTGTAGCTGGAGGCAGGGGAAAGGCAACCATAAATTGGTATCTCACTTCCTCTCTACCTCTCTCCCTTCCCCTCTGTCTGAAAATAATAAATAAAATATTTTTAAAAATTATCTCAGTCAAAGGCAAAAGAATTGGGATATTTTAATAGTACCTCCCATCCATCGTGGTGGAGGGGAGCTCTCAGGGTTCATTCTCTGCCATGCCTGGCCTCCCAGGATCAGCAGAGGAGTCACAGCTGTGAGATAAAGACCTCAGGCAGAGAAGTGCAGGCTCTGGCAGGTGTAAGTTGGGCCATTGTTCACTGAAGGGATCACAGCAAAGGGACACACACAAAGACTCCTACAGGGTCTTCCATAATATGACAGCAAAAAGAGGTTAAATTCCCATAATCAAGATTTCCTAAGAAATATTTCAGGACAAGGATAAAATTAAGTGCCAAGTCAAATCAACTGGTGGTGCCATTCACAGTGCTCGAGTTTCATGTTAAGAAGGCTGCTGAGCCTGTATACCAGGTCAGTAGTGCATATCTGATTAGAAGCTTCTGCCAAGAGCCTAGCAAGGGTTAGTGGCAATTCATTTGCTATATATGTCCCATTCCGTGTTTAGAAAATCACCCAAATATTTATGTTTGATTAGCTTATCAAGAAGAGTAATCCATTAGCTCAGTGTTAACTTTTTTAAAAATTAGTAAAAACAGAAGCAAGAAGATTGCTACATCTAGCTGAAGTAGTTCTAAATACTGGCTAAAAGACAAATCTGTGAATGAATTCATAAATTCCTACCCTATCATGTGTTGAGAAACTTAATTCATAAACAAAAGTTTTGTGAAGGTGTAAATTTAAATTAATTATAAATCTCAAAGACAGTGAACTTTTCCTTTCTCTCAACTGCCTTACTATTTAACAACTAGCTAGAATTGTAACAAATGGTACAATCTTTGAATCTTCACTATAAAACTGTCAAGACTTTATTCAATGTCATACATTTCTTTTATGTGGATTTTATAAGGATTTGATTAATTCTGGCACCAAAGTAAGTTCAAATCCAGCTTCTCTGTTTTATGCCACATTAGAACTCCCTAAAAGCAAAGTGATTTGCACCTGCATAAGGGACCACTTAATCCACTCGAATGAAGTACATACTTTACTAAAAAAGTAGATAAAATGTTTCCCAGTCACTTTTTTTTTTTTTAAAGATGATTCAGTTCGAATGTGTACCTTAATCTTGGGGTGGGAACTTAGATGGAGTCATTTAATTATGTACATATTAGACATATGAACTACTTGACTTGTACTAAATGATTTTTTTTACAAATATTTAATAAGAAAAGAAGACATGATAGATTGTGTATCTAGTACTTTTAATTGTATTTCTAGTTTCTGATAATGTCAAGTTTTATATGGAAAAGAATAAGGTAGACAGGCTAAAGTTGCTGAATAAGTAGGGTTTGGTCAAAAACTATTTTCTTCTCAAATCAAGAAGCTCAATTTGTCTGTGTCTTGTACCCAATTAGTGTACAGTAGAAGAGTATGAAATAAGCTCAGATCAACACAAAGAGGGTGATCAAAGCCAGATAGTGCAGAGATTTGTAGGTCAATTAAAGAACCTTGGCTTATACTCTAAGTGAAATGGAGAGCCACGAGAAGGTTTTAAGCAGAGAAGTGACACTTAAACTTAAGAGGCCTATTTATATTTTAAATGACCATTCTGAATGTTGTGATGAGAATGACAGGACAAGGGTGACATTTAGGAGACTAGTTAAAAAGTTACTATAATAATGGCAAAAATATAATGACAACTTCAAAGCATTACAGGTAGTTGTAATAAGTAGTTAAACTTTTAATATTTTAAAATTATAAATGGCATTGCTGGTTTATTGGATGTAGGGTTTGCAAGAAAGAGAGGAATCAAGGATGTTGACTCAAACATAATGACAATTGAGTTATCATATTTGATCAGGGGGTTCAAATTTGTACTAAGTAAACTTGCCATACTTATAAGACAACCAAGAAGAAATGTTGTCTGTACAGTTGAATATACAAATCTAAAGTTCAAGACAAACAGGTAGAAGATACAACTTGGGGGTAATTAGTATACAAATGTATTTAAAGCCATCAGACTAGATGGGTTCACCTAAGGAATGAGTGTAGACAGAAAAGAGTGCATGATAGATAAGCCCAGGGTACTCCAAGGTTTGTAGCTCAGGTTCACAAGCAAAGAAAACACAGAAAGCTGTGCAGGCATGGCCAGTGAGGTAGAAGCAACAAGACTGGGGGGTTCCTGAAGTCAAGTGAAGAAAATGTTTCAGGGAAAAAAGAGAGTGATCAACTGTGACAAATGTTGATGAAAGTTCATATAATATGTGAGATAAAGTTTAATTATTGAATTAGGGCATATTCAGCTGATTGTTGACCTTGATAAGAGCAGTTTTAATGAAGCAATAAAGGAGAACTCATGAGTAAAGCAGTTTGAGAACTGAACGAGAAAAATTGGCATTGAGGAGAAATAACTCTTTTGATTAGTTTTTGTATGAAGCAAAGAAGGGAAAAGGAGTAACTGTAGTCAAGATTTTTTTTTAACTAAAACATTAGGGATGTATGCATGCTAGTACCCAATGAGAATAATAGAAAAAGGAATAAATGTGATGCATTAAAAAGAAGGACTGATGTTGTCAAGTAGTCATGAGCAAAAGGAAACTTGTCAAGAAGAAACTGACTTTAGAAACGAGCATAGACTGTGCTCTCAGGTAACAGGAAGAAAAGCAGGATGGATAGGTACAATAGAGCGGTGATGGGAAATAGCTGCATTTGGAAGTTCTCTTCTACTCTATTCTCATTGAAGTAAGAGGGAAGGTCATCAGAGAAGAATAAAATGTGGCAAGGAGGTAGAAGGTTGAAAAAAGGAAGAGGGTGAA
The DNA here is from genome assembly GCA_004026585.1 of Noctilio leporinus. NCBI lineage: Eukaryota > Metazoa > Chordata > Mammalia > Chiroptera > Noctilionidae > Noctilio > Noctilio leporinus. The sequence continues at coordinate 74,769 of PVIW01005604.1, forward strand.
ATTATATAGTGTAGGAGGAGTAACCTTTTGGAAGAATATAGTATATACTGTATAGTAAAATTTTGGAGCTGTAATATTAACTACTCAGAGGATAATGTTAAGGAATTTAAAATGAGAATAATGAACATTATTGTTGAATTTATCTTTCTTGTGTGTGTGTGTGTGTGTGTGTGTGTAATTTGTTTCTACCATCTCTAGTAAATTGCCTGGATTCATGTATAGAGATATGGAGAGTTGGACTTAACCAAGTTTGTTGCCAAGAGAATAGAACAAAGGAAAAGATGGCTATGAGAGTTGAGGGTATAACTAAAATAGATAAATTTCAGACTAAAAAAAATTAATCTATTGTTAATATTTTTAAAGTTTCATTGTGATGTCTTTGTCACAACAAATCATAGATAACAAGAAGTGAACTTATAATACCCACAAAGGGAAAAATCATGAAAAAAAGACCTTAAAATATATTATAAATGTCTAAAATCACTTACACTGTCTATTACTCTTATGATAGATTGGGAACCTTATAACTACTAAACATAATTATATAAACAAAGTTTAAATTGTCATAATGTTTATTATAAAAATAATAAATGGTATTAAACATGAAAAATACTATATTTACCTCTTTTACTTTTAAAATTAATTTCACAGAATTTTTATTCAACCTTTATAACTATAATATTATATATAAGAATGTTTTAAATCACCCAATTTTAGTGTTTAAAGGAACCTTAGATATCAACTGGCTTCCAGACTTTTGAGATGAGGTAGGACACAAATGAAGTTAAGTGACATAATTAAAGCAACACAGGCATACCAGAGAGAAGACGAATGTTCATAACAACAAAATAAGTAGCTAAAATCATTAAACCTTTCCAACTAACACTTTTGGGTTAACGAATATACTCCCTCAAAATGAGAAAGTGCTAGATTGTGCACTATGCCCACCACCCTGTTGTTCTAGTCTATGCTACGAAAGACCTTCATTGTCGTAGGGCCAGCATCGCAAACCCATAGAGCTGTTATCTAGGAACCCAAGCAACACTTTTTAATTGTTAAGGCTAGAGGCACACTCCAAGGACAAAGGTAAGCTCAACTTCAAAGGATTCAATCACATTGTAGACAACTGGAAAATAGCTATGGTAGAGAATCACTGACAACCATTATAAGAAAAGGAGGCAGCCTTTTTGAAGAAAAAGCTATTGAACAGATTGTGGGGGGTAATCTGTAAGAGTTTAAATACGTTAGGATGTCACTCTTAAAAATAAAGGCATAAATGTTCACTAGAGAAACAATGCTGGTTACCAATGCATGTGGTACTAACTGACATGAAATCTATAACTAAGACATTGTGGTACTTGAAAATTGTAGATAAAATGCAGAAGATAAAGTAAGTTTGCCTAGGATAAAAAATATGTACTGTGTTTGTTTTCTAATGAGACCTTGAAAGATTCTGCCTGTTCTGTACATTCACTAGTGTCTTCCATTTCTATCTTACTTGTTTCTGATCTCCATCAAATCTAGTTCTATTCTATTTCAATTCTTACCAAAACCATATTGTTTTAATTATACTCTACTTGCATTATGCTGCAGTGAAGAAGTGTCTTTGACAGATTTTCAAATAGCAACCAGAACATCTGTTCTCAATACGAATGTGATTTGCCTGTGTCATCCAGCTGTCCTTTATTGTTTCAGCAGGTGCTGCTGGCCAGGCTGGTCTCCCCTTTCTGTTTTCTTCCCAAAGCTCATGCTCTTTTTGCTCTGGTCACAAAAAGACCTAAAATTTTATGAGGACACTTTCCTCAGGTTGAGGAGAAGAGTGCCTGCTACATTCCTCAAACAACTTCATTACTGTCTTCTCATCTCTTCATGATTTACTTTAAGGTGCCATTCAGTAACAGCTAGAAATTTACTTACTGCATACCCTCTGTGCCATTTAAAGCTGAGAATTTAATTTAAATGGGGACCTTGGTGCTTGCTTTGGCAGCACATATACTAAAATTGGAACAATACAGAGAAGATTAGCATGGCCCCTGCACGAGGATGACATGCAAATTCGTGAAGCATTCCATATTTTTATGAAATGGATGATTAAATAATTTTTTTAATGTGGACCTTGAAGAATAAACATATCTTCCCTATTAGACCTACCCATGTCAAATAAGCTCAATCAAATTATGTTTGGATTAAAGTTATTAAACCTCTTATGAGAAAGAAAGTATTCCAACCAACTAGCAAATAACTTTTTTTTTTGTAGAGACTACCCATATAAAACCAAGTGTGCTAGTCCTGGCTGATGGCACAGTGGATAAGACGCTGGCCTGAGATACCAAAGGTCACTGGTTCAATCCCCAGCCAGGGCATATAACCAGGTTGCAAGCCAGGTTGCAAGCCAGGTCAGTAGCTGTAGGCAGGTGAAAGGCAACCATACATGGATGTCTCTCTCCTTCTCTGCCTCTCTCCCTTCCCCTCTCTCTAAAAATAATACATGAAATCTTTTAAAAATTAATTAATTTGAAAAAAGAGTGCTACTTATTCTTTCTCCAAAACCCCCTTCTATTAAAAGTATGTCCTCAGGAATAAAATTAGCTGTAAAACCAAATAACACTCTATGTAGAAAATTTAGACTTGTTTTGTATGTTATACATGCCCTGGGATCAATATGTCAATGTTGATGCTCATTCTGAGTTAAGTAATTCTGGTTCATACCTTGTCTTGTGAAATAAGGCTTATAGAAAAAAATACATTTCTAAAGATCTCTAGATAGTGTGTAGTAAATATTAGGCCACCTGAAGTGAGAAATGAAAGTTCATCCTTCCCTGAGAATAGCCCAACAGGAGGTCTCCTTACATATTTCTCAAGAGTCAATTCTTGATGATACTTACTTGGTACATTATTAAAGTCTGGAATTTCCTAACATAGTAGCTGACATACAGTGGACTCACAATCAATATTTGTAAGGCAATTAAAAGCTGTCAATATTTTATATAATATATACTTCTTAAACTTTGAACCTTACATGAATGCAGAATTAACCACTGAACTTTGTTCAGAGATAATCATTCAATAGAAAATGGAGGTTCTGTTACACAGTGGAAGAAAGCCAAAATTCCTTACAACCTGCAGTTTGGAAGTTGGGGATGGGGCTCAGTGAAACACAGTCTTTGTCCTTCAAGCACCAAAGAAAAATACGAGGGGCTTTAACCATAGAATAGTGATGGAAGAGCCTACAGGACTGCTAGACTGGTTACCATGCCCACTGCATCAAAGGAAGCAATCAGGGATTTTAAAATAAGGTGGCAGCCATTAGGAAGGGGACTCAATGCAGTTTATGTACAAGAGGGAACATGCAGTTTGCCAAAGTTAGGAAAATACATGCAGTGTAAAAGTTTAGAAGAGTACACAAGACCCTTCCCCAACTGAGTACAGAGGCTGCTGGGAATTCTGAACGGTGACTAGGTAATTAGAAGCCACAAACTTCTATTTCCTAGAAAAAGAGAGTACGTCTGATTTCCCTGTTCAAAAACTAGCCTCATTTGGCAGGATTGCATATTTTGGGGTGTTTTAAAGGGCGTGAGGTTTAACGGCAGAATTTCACCTTTAATCTAAATCTGTATAACCTTTAAATAAACACATACCTTTCAGTCTACAGGGTGATGTTTCAAGCAATTGAACCACAGTGGCCAGAGCTCACACTTAAATTTCAAATGGTGAAAAGTTTACTTTTGTATAATAAAATTGGAAAATATTAAAACAAAATTTTTCCTATTACATGATAGCCTGAATTGCCAGCTAATATTCTTCCTGAGAAATATTAAAGATAGAATAGATATTTTAAATGTTTTCTCATTATAAATACATTGGTTCATATAAGAACAACTTACTGCATGCAGCTTTCAAACTTTTTCTAATTTATAACATGAAAACGATAAAATCTATTTTCTTAGTGATATTGTGATGGTTATTAAGTTTAATTAAGTGAATCTAGAAATATGTTTATGAAGTAACAAATTCTCAGTGAATGATAATTGCCCTCTGCTAGATATTTTAAGTTAATAATCCATGGGGAATAATGATGATAATTATTTTATAGCCTTGAGAAGGCAAGTACAAGTTCTTTGAACTTTCCTTTCTCCACCCTTAAAATGGTCATAATAAAAATGTGCTTTTATTCTAGAATAAGAAGAATCTTATTCTTCTGATGATCATGTGAGATAAACATGAAAGCCTTTTGAGATTTGTAAATCTGTGTTAAAAAGTAGATCAGAAACTAGAATATGTCTCTACTGCTCAGATTTCTAAGTTATACAATTTGACATCTTTAAAACTAACTATAAAAATGCTTTGGTAAGACAGGAAAATAAAATGTTATACATGGAGTCAAACAGGAAAAATGATTACTTATTATTTGAATATCTATGGAGTATTTCATTAGAACCTGCGTTCATCCTTGCAATGCTAAAGTGCTACTTTGAAATCAGCTAATGTGAAAGTCTACTTAGGTAATTATTGCACAGTATCAAGTGATGCTATTTTATTTTCCTTTCATACATTATTAAAATAATATACAGTAATAGAAACAGTAAATGTATCCTGGAGAACTTTAAAAACCACTTTTCACCTATAAATGATGCTCAGACTTAACAGTTTTTCTTTAGGCTATTATTCAACTCTACAATAGAAGGGCATCTTAGCTAATAGGAGAACCTCAGACCTAAACACTTCATAGTAGTGTAAAAGAAAATAATTTTACATATTTAACATATTCTTCTCATCTATGAATTAAATAAGGCTTCTTATCAATATTTTCTGTAGTCATTAAAATCTTTCATTAAAAACTTAGTTGCTCAGTTCCTGACATACAAAGATCATTTTTAAAACTTAAGAATCAGCCCTGGCTGGTGGCACAGTGGATAACGTGCCAGCCTGTGAACCCAATGATAGCTGGTTCGATTCCCAGCCAGGGCACATAACCAGGTTGCAAGCCAGGTCTCCAGCCAGGTCCTTAGCTGGAGGCAGGTGAAAGGCAACAGTACATTGATGTCTCTCTCCCTCTCTGTCTCTCTCCTTTCCCCTCTCTCTGAAAATAATAAATAAAATCTTTAAAAAATAAAAAAAAATTAAAATTAAGAATCATTTGATTCAGGGAGGGAGACCAGAAGTCCTATAACCACAGACAGAACAGGAGAGGACACTTCATCACTGGTAGGAATCACGGAAATGTGAGAGGGCTGGCTGGGCTCCACCGGTAGCAGCAGCCGAAGGGATGGAGCTGGGGGCTCTACCTAAGAACTGGGGGCTCTGGTCCCCCAGCTGGTGTCCCAATTACAACAACACAGTGGAGAGGAGAGCAGCATCCAGCTGAGAAGGGCTGAAAGCTGTGGAGTTTACTAGCCTGGGAGAGTGCTGGAGACAGAGAACTTCTAGGGTGACCACAGTGACAGTACATTGGCACCCACCTACCCTGGGCTCCAGTGGAGGGAGGGCAGAGAGGACTGGAGAGTGTGGGAAGAGTTTGTGGCGGTGGCTTGGAGGAAAGAAGTGGGGATCCGGTGAGGAGCCGGTGCTGACTCATCGCCCACACCTTGGGGACTGCGCTGCGCCAAGCGGCTTCCCTATGAGGGTCCTCGTAGCCCCACCCACTGGAGTCAATCTGCCTGCCCAGTGGTGTCTGAGCCTGGCGCCTGATCCCAATATTTTGATTTACACCTGATTCAATCTTTCCCGCCCTGCCCTGTCTGAGCCTGGGGCTGAGAATGGATACAATAGTTGGCACCTGAAGTGGTCTTTCTCATGCAGCAGTGCCCAGGACTGGTGGCTGATTACAAACTCATTGATTCACAGCTGGGTCAGTCATTCCCGCCTGCCCAGCTACCTCTTAGCCTGGCAACAGTTTTTGGAGTCACTGGATTGCAGCTTTGTCAGTTTGTCACAGCCAGCACACCTAGGCCTGGCAACTGATCACAGATTCATTGATTTACAACTGAATCTGTCTATCCTGCCAAACTGCATCTGAGCCTGGTGGTTGATCACAGATTGATAAGATTACAATTTAACAATCTGCCCGGCCTAGCAGTATCTGAAGCCTGATGGCTAATCACAGTCTTGATTGGATTACAAATGAATTAATTGAACCTGCCCAGTGGTGCCGAAAGTGAACACCTGACACAGACTGATTGGTTTACAACAAACCTAATCAGTCCTTCCCAGTGGTACCTACACTGGATAGCTGAGCACAGACCAATTGGATTAAAAAATGCTGGGCACAAAGACAGTGGATTGCTGGATGGCTCCAAAAGGCTGACTATGGAATGATCTAACGTCACCACAAGTGGATCCAGGAAGTCAAGGTAGTGCATTTCTAGATGACAGAAAGTCATATCACCAAGACAGGAACGCAAAATAGCCGAATATAAAAAGCAAAAGCAGCCCTGGCTGGTGGCTCAGTGGATAAGGCACCGGCCTGTGAACCTGAAGGTCACTTGTTCAATTCCCAACTAGGTTGCAAGCCAGGTCTCCAGCCAGGTCTATAGCTGGAGGCAAATGAAAGGCAACCATATATTGATGTCTCTCTCCCTCTCTGCCTCTCTCCCTTCCCCACTCTCTAAAAATAATAAAAATAAAATATTTTACAAATAAGTAAAAAGCAAAAGCAACCATACATTGATCTTTCTCTACTTCTCTGCCTCCCTCCCTTCCCCTATCTCTAAAAATAGTAAATAAAATATTTTTGAAGAATTAAAATGTTTTTAAATAATAATATAAAAATACATTTTAAAAAAAAGGAAATTAAAAATAAATAAATAAATAAAGGAAATAAAAAGAGAAACCTAAAACTGGGGAGAAAAAGAAACAGTCCATCACCAAAAATGAAAGGAGGAATCCTCAGAAAGATCAAAAAGATCACTAAATGAAATAGAGGCAAGTAAACTATCAGATATGGAATTCAAAAGAATAATGATAGAGCTCAATGAGATCAGCAACCTCAAAGAAAATTACAAACAACTCCAGGGGAACTACAGACAATTCCAGGGTAACTGCAAACAATTCCAGACAACTATGAAAAACTCCAGGGAAACTATAAGTAACTTACTGAGAACTAAACCAGCATTAAAAAGGACATAGAAACTATCAATAAGAGCCAGGAGGAAATAAAGAATACAATTTCCAAATTGAAGAATACAGTAGAAGGAATGAAGAGAAGGCTAGAGGAAGCAGAGGATTGGATTAGTGAGCTGGAAGACAATGTAGAAAAACATTCCAAAAGAGTACAACAAAATGAAAAAAGACTGAAAAAGAATCAAGAGGTTTTAAGAGAGCTGCAGGAAAACATGAAATGCAATAGTATCTGTATCACAGGGATAGAACGCCTGTTTGAAAAAGTAATGATAGAAAACTTCCCTAACTTGATGAGTGAAAATGTTACTCAAGCTCAGGAAGCACAGAGGGTCCTAATGAAGATGAACACACACAGACACACTCCAAGACACATCATAATTAAAATGACAAATTTCAAAGACAAGGCAAGAAACCTAAAGGCATCAAGAGAGAAACAACTAATAACATACAAGGGGGCACCAATAAGGTTATCAACTGATTTCTCAACAGAAACACTACAAACCAGAAGGAGATGGCAAAAAATATTCCAAGTAATGGAAATCAAAGGGCTGCAACCAAGAATACTCTACCCAGCAAGGCTGTCATGCAAAATGGAAGGAGAAATAGTTTCCCAGACAAAAAAGAAGGCTAAAAAAATTCATCTCCTTCAAACCAGCATTGCAAGGGATGCTAAAGGGTCTGCTTTTAAAAGATGAAGAAACAGAGAGATTGATAGGAACACAGGTACAGAGAGGAAAAATTACAATGAACAAGTATTTGTCAATAGTAACCTTAATGTAAATGGATTAAATGCACCAATCAACAAACATAGGGCAGTTGAATGGATAAGAAAACATAACCATCAATGAAGATCCAGGAAAGTCAATGTGCTCCATAGCAAGAGAACTGCAGATGTTGCATGCAATGGTTAGCAAGATTATTGCTGAAGATGTCAGCTGCAGATCTTATGGTCTTAGAAGAGGCCAGTTAATGACAGCAGACAAAGGAAAGGCACTTTAAAAAAGCAAAAACACTGCTAAAAAAATATGGAAAAATCCCAAAGGAAAAAAACCATTTGATTTTTTTTTTACTCCAATGAAAAGAAGTTTCAGCAGGACCAAATAGGCAACAGATGAAATAACAGGTGGCTCTGTGAGAATCTTAATGAAGTCCCAGTTGTCATGAAAATAGAATTTCCTGCTACAGTGATGATGTTAGGTAAGTCAGCAATGAAGGAGATATCATGACCCTGCATTTGTTTCCACAAGGCTTGAAGGTGACTGCTGATGTTTACCTTGATGTTTTGAGAGGAGTAGTTATATTGTGGATGAAGCAAGTTGCAAATGGACGTCATTTTATCTTCCAACAAGATGGTGCACCAACACATAACACCACAAAGGTGCAAGAATGTCTCAGTGTCAGTGTTCCTGAATTCTGGTTAAAGGAAATCTGGCTGCCTAGTTCACCAGATATAAACCCTTTAGACTATTATGTATGCAGCATTTGTGAGAGAGAAGTTAATAAACAACCTCATTCCAATAAAAGATCTGTTAAAGCTAAGATTGAAAATATTATTATGTCTGTGGATAAAGAAAAGCATGCTCAAGATTCCAAAGTTGAATTGAATCTATTACTGCAGCCATTTCTTGAACAATTTTAAGAAGACTATGTTTATGTATTGACATGTAAGAATAAATTTATTTCAAAATACAACACTTTTGTGGTATGTCACTTATTTTACTAAAGTTTTACCACTATACTGCACACACCCTGTACAGAACTTTTCGTCTCAAAAAAGCAAAACACACATTTTTTTTCAAAGGCACATGCAACTTGCTCAGAGATAGACCACATGGTAGGACACAGGATCAGCCTCCGCAAATACAAGAAAACTGACATCATATGAAGCATCTTCTCAGATCACAACGGCTTGAAACTAGAAACCAACCTCAAGAGAAAAGGCAAAAAACATTTTAATTCATGGAGACTGAATAATATGTTATTAAGTAATGAATCGGTTAACAGTGAGATCAAAGAAGAAATCAAAAAGATTCTGGAAACAAATGAAAGCGAATGCACAACACCCTAAAACCTATGGGACACAGCAAAGGCAGTCCTCAGAGGGAATTTCATAGCAATACAGGCCTACCTGAAAAGGTTAGAAGAAGATTATACAAACAACCTAACTATAAAGTGGCAAGAACTACAGAAGTAACAACAAAGACCAGATCAAGTGAAAGGAAGGAAATAATTAAGATCAGAGCAGAATTAAATGATTTAAGAGACTAAAACTACAATTCAAAGAATCAATAAATCCAGGAGCTGGTTCTTTGAAAAAATAAACAAAATTCATGAGCCTTTAACCAGATGCATCAAAAAAAAAGAGAGAGGACCCATATAAACAAAATCAGAAATGACTGAGGAGAAATCACAACCAATAACTCAGAAATACAAAGAATTATAAGAAATTACTACGAACAACTATATGACAAGAAATTTGATAACCTAGGTAAAATAGGAAATTTATGGAAACATATAATCTTTTAGAACTGAATCCAGAAGAAGCAGAAAGCCTGAATAGACTGATAACAACTAGTGAAATTGAAGCAGTAATCAAAAAAACCCCAATACACAAGAGCCCTGAAATGGATGTGTACACAGTTGAGTTTTACCAAACATTTAGAGAAACAATAACTCCTATCCTTTTCAACATATTCCAAAAAGTCCAAGAAGAGGAAAGACTCCCAAACAATTTCTATGAAGTCAATATTATTCTAATCCCAAAATCCAGTCAAGGCACAACTAAGAAAGAAAACCATAGGCCAATATTGCTGATGAACAAAGATGCTAAGATTCTCAACAAAATATTGGCCAACTGGGTCCAGCAATACATTAAAAAGATCAAGGCCCTGACTGGTGGCCCAGTGGATAAGGCATCAGCCTGTGAACCCAAAGGTCACTGGTTTGATTCCCCATCCAGGGCACATATGCAGGTTGTAAGCCAGGTCTCCAGCCAGGTCCATAGCTGGAGGCAGGTGAAAGGCAACCATACATTGATGTCTCTCTCCCTCTCTGCTTCTCTCCTTTCCTGTTTCTCTAAAAATAACAAATAAAATCTTAAAAAAAAAAAAAGATCATACACCATGATCAAGTGGGATTCATCCCAGGGATGCAAGGATGGAACAACATTCGCAAATCAATAAATGTAATACACCACATAAACAAAATGAAATACAAAAACCATATGATCATATCAATAGATGCTAAAAATACACTTGATAAAGTACAACAACCAATTTTGATAAAAATGCTCAGAAAAAATGGGAACAGAGGGTGCATACCTCAACATAATAAAGGTCATATATGAGAAACCTGCAGCCAACATCATACTTAATGGGCAAAAACTAAAGGCTTCCCCGCTAAGGTCAGGAACAAAACAAAGCTGTCCATTTTCTCCACTTGTGTTCAACATCATTTTGGAAGTTCTTGCCATAGCTATCAGAGAAGAAAAAGGGATCAAATGTATCCAAATTGGAAAGGAGGAAGTCAAACTGTCATTATTTGCAGATGACATAATAGGGTACATACAAAACCCAATAAACTCCACCAAAAACCTACATGACCTAATAAGCAAATTTGCTTATAACTGGATATAAAGTCAATATTCAGAAATCAAAGGCATTTTTGTATACCAGTAATGAAACAATGGTGAAAGAAACTAGAAAACAAATCCCACTTACCATAGAAACAAGAACAATAAAGTACTTAGGAATAAACTTAACCAAGGAAGTAAAAGACCTGTACTCAGAAAACTACAGAACACTGAAGAAAAAAACTAAGGAAGATACAAATAAATGGAAGCATATACCATGTTTGTGGATGGCAAGAATTACCATCATTAAAATGTCCATAATACCCAAAGCAATCTATAGATTCAATGCAATCCCAATTAAAATACCAATGGCATACTTCACAGAAATGGGAAAAATACTTCAAAAATTTATATGGAGCCAAAAATGCCCACGAGTAGCTACAGTAATCTTGAGAAAGAAGAACAAGGTAGGAGGAATCACGATACCCAACATCAACTATACTACAAAGCTACTGTGATCAAAACAGTCTGGTACTGGCATAAGAATAGACATATAGATCAATGGAACAGAATAGAGAGCCCAGAAATAAACCCAGGACTCTATGGTCAATTAATATTTGACAAAGGGGTAAGGGGCATAAAATGAAGTAAAACAGTCTCTTCAACAAGTGAAAAGTTTCTGTTCAGCTAAAGAAAATATCAGCAAAATTCAAAAGGAACCAACTGTATGGGAAAACATATTTGCCAATGATACCTCAGACAAGGGTTTGATCTCCAAAACATATAAAGAACTTATGGGACTCAACATCAGGGAGACAGACAGCCCTCAAAAAATGGGCAAAGGACCTAAACAGACAACTCTCTGAGGAAAACATACAAAGGGCCCAAAGGCATATGAAACAATGTTCAACATCACTAGCCATCAGAGAGAAGCAAATTAAAAGCACAATAAGATACCACGCACACCTGTCAGAATGGCAATCATCAACAAGTCAACAAACTTGTTGGTCAACAAGTGTTGGTGAGGATGTGGGGAAAAGGAAACCCTGGTGCACTGTTGGTGGGAACGCAGGCTGGTGCAGCCACTATGGAAAACAGTATGGAGTTTCCCTAAAAAAGTGAAAATGGAACTGCCTTTTGATCCAGCAATTCCACTACTAGGACTATACCCGAAGAAGCCTGAAACACCAATTCAGAAGAATGTTCATAGCAGCACTATTTACAATAGCCAAGTTCTGGAAACATTGCCCATCATCAGTGGATAAATAGATCAAAACATTTTGGCACATTTACACAGTGGAATACTACACAGCAGAAAGGAAGAAGAAACTCCCACCTTTTACAACAACATGGATAGAACTGGAGAGTATTTTGCTTAGTGAAATAAGCCAGTCAGTGAAGAACAAATATCATATGATCTCACCCAATACAGGGGACTAGTGGACAAAACAAATGAACATGCAAAACAGTACCAGAGGCATGGAAATAAGGAACAGACTTTCAGTGGGCATAGGGGAGGGAGGAAGAGGAGAAAGACGCAAAGAAGGGGAGCAGTTTAGTCAAGGAACCAGCAAGAAAGAGCCATGGACATGGACAACTTGTGGGATTGACTGCAGGAGGGGGACTAGAAGGGAGGGGCAGGAGAGAGAAGTGGGGGAAAAATGGAATACATGGAGTACAAAAAGAAAATAAAATTAAAGTAAAAAATCAAAATAAAAAACAAAGAATCAGCCCTGGCTGGTGGCACAGTGGATAAGGCACTGGCCTGCAAACTCAAAGGTCACTGGTTCGATTCCCAGCCAGGGCACATAACAAGGTTACAAGCCAGGTCCTTAGCTGGAGGCAGGTGAAAGGCAACCATACACTGATGTCTCTCTCCCTCTCTGCCTCTCTACCTTCCCTTCTCTCTAAAATTAATAAAATAAAAATCTTTTAAAAAGAAACAACAAAGAATCATTTGATTCCAGGTTAAATCGTATGTTCAGGTGACAGTGAAAAGAGTAATCTCTCTAAATACTCTTCAATGGCAAAAATGTTAATATCTTAAACCCACTTTAAAATGTTTAGTGCCTAAGAACTTGCCAAAGTACAACACTTAAAACATTCTCACCCATACTGGGCTCTTAATAAATATTTGTAATGTGTTCTTTGACTAAAAAGAATTTTAATATATCCTCATTTTCCTTAAAGGCACAGCTCTTTAAAATGCAGGTAAACAAAGGTTACTGGTTTGATTCCCTGATCAGAGCACATAACCGGGTTGCAAGCCAGTTCTCCAGCCAGGTCCTTAGCTAGATGAAAGGCAACCATACTTTGATGTTTCTCTCTCTTTCTTCCACGCTCCCTTCCTTTCTCTCTGAAAATAATGAATAAAATCTTAAAGAAAATAAATGTAGGTAAAGCATGAATAGATCAGTTTATACCAGAACATTCATTTCTTTCTAGTAAAATTTTCTCCAATCTTTTGTTTAAAAACAATAATTGGGATTTTAGTTGTGCTGGAAAAGTCTACTTAATGTAGATACACTCAGAGGACAAGGCATCCTTTAATAGTTCAATTCCAAATGCACATAGAGACTGGATATCATTTCTCTTTTGTTGCTTATGGAGCAATGGGGATATTTCATAGCTTTCTGCAGGAATCTATCCATAAGTGTATATATACACATGTATTTGGACATGCACATGTAAGCACATGTGTGGACACACATGTATGTAACACATATGCACATATAGCTTTTCTGTTAGGAATGAAATTACCTTAGCTGCTGCTTCTAAGACTCCCACAACAAATGAAAACTGAGATCTTTACAACCAGGTAGAACCTTGGAAAGTGCACCACATGTGTAGTTGCAGAGGGCAGTGAACTAAATGTAAATAATATGGTGCATTGACAATACTATGAGAAGTCTATCATAAGTTCAGATATTCTAAAAATATAGACATACTAAAAAAAGTATAAGAAATAAAACTTTGAGAAATGGCTAAATAAAGGGATTCTCAGAATCAAAATACAATTACTTGTGGCTGCATTTATACATCAAGCACTGTATAAGTCTATTATTAACCCCTCTTTTGTGAATATTTCAACAGGACAAATGCTGGGTTTATTGAATGGGCATATAGCTCTGTGGTCATATCATCACTACCACCCAAGGAAAACCCTAAAAAATGGGTATCAGTAGCCACCACTTTACAAGTAAGGTGAGCTTTTACAAGATCAGTTAACTGCCTGAAATCACATAACTAGTAAATGAAGAAGCAGGACTTTAAACTCAGGTTCAACTGAAGTCTCATTTCTGAGTTCAGAACACCTTCTGAATATACCACATTAAAAAAAAAAAAAACTGTTATTATTTAAGATAATCTTACCAGATGCTGGGAAATATTAGATATTGAAGAAGTATCCAAGATTATTTCTTAGTGTTCATATATTACTTAAGAAGTGATGAAATTATAAGTGTTATATTCAGTGAGGAGGTACCAGTGACTCAGGTTGGGTGGAGGGGTAGCATAATCTATGTTTTCTGCAGCCTTCACTAATTTCAGTTAACACCTTTATGAAACTTTAATATTAAACAGGTTACCTAATTCATCATCATACTCTCAACCCTTAATATTACTATTCTAAATCACCAATAAGAAACACTGATCCTCACCTATATAGCTTTGTCTGAATAATAATTGTTTTCCTTTTATTCCCCAGCAGGAGGCATCTACCCTGGGAAGGAGTCAAATGATCCCTTACCCTGGATTTTATATCTCTTCACACTGAATTTCCCAAAAGGAAGCCTAAGACCAAAATGCAATCACAAATATTATCAGACTCTAAAGGCTCACAAGGAAGAACAGAAAGAAACCTTGTAGGAACAATGCTGCTGAGTTAATATTGCAATGGCAAGCATAGAGAAAGTGCCCAGTAATCTCAGGTAGCAGGATAGTGAATGAAGCTTTTCCTTGAACCTGAAATTAGAAAGGAAAGATGAAAACAAACTCTAAAGAGAGTCAAAAATATTGGGATAGATGTCTAATGAATGTTGGATGCTCATAAAACCAAGCAGCATTACTGCTTTTTTTCTGAAGGAGCCCTCACTGACTTAGTCTCAGCAAAGTGCAAAAACCAACTTGGCAGAGACCATGCCTTTGTCAAAGACAACTAGCAGATCAACCAAATCAAGAGCAGATCAACTATATCAAGAGCAGGGCTAGGAAAGACACTATGCCATCAATAAATGACTAGGTATATCCCTGTTTTCCTGGTTTTCCCACCCATTCACACTGCCTACCCTACAACGGAGCACCAAGGAAAATGATCCCAGAACAAAACCATTACCTCCTTTAAAAATGCTAATGTTGGAGAGGAAATGAATTAACAGATGGTGCCCATCTTTATTTCTGCTCCTTAAAGCCACATACCTGGAATATGCTGGGAGAAGGAAAAAAGAAGATGAGATTTAAATATGATATGGAATTGTAGTTTTGAATGAGGCTAGACTTTTAACAATGCAAGACAGCTGAAAAAAGCATGAAATCCTCCTAAGATATTAATAAGAAAATGAAACAGCATATGTGACAGAGCACAGTTGAATTCAATGATCAAAAAATAATAAAACTGACATATTTGTATCCCACTGGGGTGAGACTGCTCAATAAATTACATATTTCAGTGAATAGATGAAATATAAATGCATAAATCCATGAATAAGTGAATGGCAACATGGAGAAAGACAGCATTTTTTGCATATTAATCTTTTTCTGGATCTTTACTTTAGAAATTGCTAGGAAGCAATAGTATGATACTTATTATTGTTCTGTGAGCCTATTACATTAATAAATGTTTTTCTATACTCTAAATCATGCTGGATTTGTTTGATTTATTCCAAATTCCCCAAAGGGTTGTGATCCTCAAAGTGGGATCCTGGCATCAATGATGTTTAATAATAATTCTTTGCCTTAGTGTCCCTACAGTAAAGCAAATGGTGCCTTCACATAGTAATTGTACTAAAGCACATAAAAAAAGTGTCACTAGATTAAATAATTATCTAGTCATAATTTAAATGCATTTCATTGAATTATAAATTTCCAAAGGATTAAATGAAATGGCAAGGTGCACCATGACTTAATGTAGGGATGGATCAAGAATCCAAGCCTCTTCACTCCCACATGTCTGTGTTCTTCTCCTTTGACTAATTTATGGTAGTAGAGCTTTTTAAATTAATCAATGTGAGATATATATTAGTTGGACCATCAATTTTGTATAACTATGATCATGTCCATAGAGAAAATAATTTTTAAAATAAACGTATAGACTCTTGAATTTATCTTGAACAGGTCATACCATGAGCCTGCTATTTAAAGGTTTATTGAAAATCAGCCCTCAATTGCATAATCATTGCTATCACAGGTACGGAAGGGAAAATAGAGCAAGTATTTCAGCGAAAAATATCACTGCCCTTGTATGCCCCTTGCCACCCTAGTAGTGATCAGGTGATCTCTGAAATCCCGATTTTCTCAGTTTCTCCCTGTTTCTAACACTGTAACAAATATGACCAAACTGAAAGAATTCTATGTGGCTGGTGCCCATTTGTTGGGAAAGCATGGAAAAAGGTAAACCAACTCATGTCTCAATAGTCAAGGAAAATGAGAGGGAACATAAAACTTTCATACAAAACATCAGTTAATCCAAGAACACTTTTCTGTTTTAGGTCATGAATGAATTCTACCAAGTTGATATCAAATCAATATTTTTATATCAATTATAATATTTTGATATAAAATCAAAATTTGTATACTAAGCCATTTAAAAGGTTACAGATACACAGTTTAGCTTGTCTTTAGAATTATTTAAAAACCAGGATGACATTTAAAACACTTTTTCTGTAAAATAGTAGTTAATATGCAAAGTGGAGTGTTTTCCTTCCTAATTATCAGCACAGCACAAAGTTTGAATGTCAACTGTATTCTGATCCATTATTGTTAATCTTATATTATCATGCTTGTCTTAAGATAAAACTAAAGACAATGCTATTTTTACCATTTTAATTATGTCAACATTAATTAGAACCAAATCTTAAATATATTTCAACCTTGTTCTTTCTTATGATCTAAGACAAAGTAAATGTCAGTAATAGCTGGTATTTGAGAGATTGCCTCATCCATCTTTGGTAGAAAATGCAACTCTAAATATCTTTTACAAGGTTTATACTACATTATGCACAAATCTCTAAATTATGTGACTTGAAATTTTTAAAGTACCTCTAGTTCTTTGAAAGTCACCAGAAGAGCCCTGGCTGGTGGCTCGGTGGATAGGCACCAGCCGGCAAACCCAAAGGTCAATGGTTTGATTCCCCATCAGGGCACATAACCAGGTTGCAAGCCAGGTCTCCTGCCAGGTCTATAGCTGGAGGCAGGTGAAAGGCAACCATATACTGATGTTCCTCTCCCCTTCTTCCTCCCTTCCTACCCTTCTTTCTAAAAATAATTAATATTAAAATTAAAAAAAAAAAAAAAGACCCTGGCTGGTAGCGCAATGGATAAGGTGCTGACCTGCAAACCAGAGGGTTGCTGGTTCGATTCCCCAGCCAGGGCACATAACCAGGTTGCAAGCCAGGTCTCCAGTCAGGTCCGTGACTGGAGGCAGGTGAAGGGCAACCATACATTGATGTCTCTCTCCCTCTCTGACTTTCTCCCTTCCCCTCTCTCTGGAAATAATAAAATCTTTAAAAAAAAAAAGAAAGAAAGAAAGAAAGAAAGTAAATCACCTGGAGTAGAGTTGCAAGCTAATAAAATAATGTTCTTTACAACGAACATAAAAGTAAAGATAATAAACACAATTAGTATGTTATCAATGAGAGGAAAATATTTAAAGTCATTTTACGCAATGTCATTTTTTGGCCTCTCACTCAGTGGGGTTCATCACATTAGCTTGTCTCATTTGTGACAGCAACAAAATTCAATCTGGGCTGCACTCAAAGATCAACTTATTAAATTGGAATATATATGTGCTCACGGAATCCGGCCATTACACACATAAATATAATCTGTCTTTGAAAGATCAACAATTCACTAAAAAGAATTGGTAAAATTTTCTTCCTTTAATGTGCACTTCTTCACTAATAGCTATGGTCTCTGTCAATAGACAGCATTTTTAAGTCAGTAAGTTTGTTCAATTCTTGATAACACTGCTATGAAAGAGAAAGTTACATTGGAAGATTGTGTTTAGGAGGAAACTAATTTTTAAATAAATGTTTACTAATAGAAATGGCCTAAATAAGCAACATCTAACGTGTTATAAAACCCAATTTATTTATTTATTTTTAGAGAGAGGGGAAGGAAAGAGAAAGAGAGGGAGAGAAACATTAATATGTATGGTATGTAGTTGCCTCTTGAGCACCCCAAACTGAGGACCTGGCCTGCATTTCAGGCATGTGCCCTGATCAGTGATGGAACCAGCAACTCTGGTTTGCAGGCTGGCACTCACTCCACTGAGCCACACCAGTTAGGGTTTAAAATACAACTTTCAAACTGCATAAAATTGCTATCGGTTTCTCTTTTTCAATTGTAGCAACAGCTTTTTTCAAATGAGTATATTGATAAGCAAATAATTTTGTATCAATATAGCACATTCAGAATTGAAACAGAGGCTGTCAATTTTTTGGAGAACCATTTATTTTTTATTGTGTCAGCATCATACTTATTTTTCTCTTAGTTTCTCACAATTCTTTAAAGATGGTAACGCTTAATACATTGCTTGAAGTTGGATAAAAGCACTGTTCTGTTTTTAACTGAATCACTTCTTAACTGGTGCTCCTTAGTCATGACAAAACTTTTCTAAAGAACAACAGAGCAAAAAGTTCAGTAAACTTATCATCATGAAATCTTCAGAATATATTAGGCTGACAACTAATTAATGTCAATTTTTAAAGGGGCTTATTGTAATTTGCTACAATCTTTCACAAAAGCTGTGTGTGTGTGTGTGTGTGTGTTAGAGAGAGAGAGAGAGAGAGAGAGAGAGAGAGAGAGAGAGAGAGGTTTGTTTGAGATAAAAGTAGACTTTTAAAACCAATATACCCACAAAGTGAACTTTTTAGGTAACTGCAGTATGTCAATAAGACATTATTACGACTGATGACTTGTGGAACTGTCAATAGAGGAAAGAGATGGATTTGGCTATTATTTTACTTTTAAAATAGCAATAGTTTTTTAAAATGACTTCATTTTAATTAAATCACTTGAAATAAAAAAGGTCTAATCTCATTGATTATGTTTCCTTCTATCTGCTGGATTTAGCTTGCAGATAGGTTTTATTTGGTTTATAGTTATTTTTAACTTTGAAGTTTTGTTAAAACTTCAAAAATTGAGCAAAAGTATAAAAACCTAAATTTATCTTTATCTTTAAAATTTCTTGAAACCAAGAACCAAATGATTTCAAAATAATGGGCTAAAATTGCTTCCCTCTTTGGATAAAAATGGCATTATCCAGCTTTGACACATTCCTCCCATTTTGGATTATCCTAGAGCTAATTTATTTTACTCCTTAACATACATGTTTGTTCTTTATAGGATTTTGAGTGTTGGGGCCTACCTGGGAAAAACATAGAAATTTGGAGTCCTACTTGGGCCAGGCTAAACCTGTAAGTCTCAACTGGAAGGCAGGGAATGCTGGGTACATACATGTTTTCATGTAAAACCAGTGGCCCTGGGAGGAAGGGAACTAGATCATGGGTAAATACTTCCCTTACTATGAAGCCAGGCCTGTTCTCTCAACATTCCTGATCCTTTGTTGTACCAACTGCACAAGTGTTTTAAATTTGAATGCACATCCTGACCTGAGTGAGATCTCCCTGCCCCCTCACTTGTTTTTCCTTTTCCCTGTAATTAGCATTGATTAGCATTGATTGACAAGCTACATGCCTCCAAGTTTACGCCTTTCAATAAAAGACCTTTGGGAACAAAGAACTGGGCCTTTGGCCTTGAGCCATTGACCATATCTTCTTCCTTTTACACAATGTTTGGGACAGTTTTGTTTCATCCGCAGCACCCAGGGATTTTACTTTGGGCTGGGGTCCCCCATATTTGAGTTTATAACTTCTCAATTAGCAGTAAATTATATTATTAAGAGATTGATTTATGAAATAAAACCATGCATATGAACCTCTCTAAAGCTATTTTCTGATCTGTAAAGTGGAAGTATAATAACAGCACTACCACACAAAGACATGATGAATAAATCAGTAAATAAATAGGAAATTAATAAAATGTCATAGCATGATGCCTGGATTGAGCAAATTCAATAAGTATTGTAGTATTATTATTAACAATTATCATAGAATGTTTACCATATTCAAATTGTTCACACAGCTGAGATGAGGAAAATCATTAGTTCTTGTTGATAATTCATATCCCCATGGATCTTCATAATAGAAACTGATAGATTTCTTAAATTAGCTGCGTGTCATATAACAAGCTAATATTTGATTTCAATTTTAGATATATGATTTTTTTTAAACAAACTATTTTTTAAAAGATTTTATTCATTATTTTCAGAGAGAAGGGTAGGGAGGGATGAAGAAAGGGAGAGAAGCATCAATGTATGGTTGCCTTTCACCTGCCTCCAGCTACGGACTTGGCTGGAGACCTGGCTTGCAACCTGGTTATGTGCCCTGGCTGGGAATCGAACCAGCAACCTTTGGGTTCACAGGCCGCTGCTGATCCACTGAGTCACACCAGACAGGACGATATATGAATTTTTGATGCTTTGGAGAAGATGTGTCTCAAATATTTTTTTACATTTCTAACCTTTTAAAAAAAATTCAACCACTTAAATCTTTGTTCAGTAATTTTAATTTTGTTTTCTAGCTTGTATTTGATAATTTGAGAAATTATTTTCTGAACTCTATAGCTCAAAGTTACAGAGCAGTTTCAGACTTAGTCCATAGATCCTTAGCTGTGTTATATATGTTACAAGACAAAAAGAAAGTTTACCCTGAACTCTGTCAACACTGCTGAAAAACAAATAAACTCAAAATATTCTTCTCTGGTTTCAATGCTAATAATAGACTTTTATTGAACACTTGTCAAATAAGGTCTTGGAAAAGTCACTGGATCCTTGTTCTCTGAAATATTTTTGTAGAGAATGCTATTAGATAACAAAGAAAGTAATGGGCATGACTTTTCTAAGAATATGTATGAATTTTAAACTTTAAGACTTGTATATACTCCCTGGCTGGTGGCACTGGTTAGGTGCCTGCCTGTGAATCCAAAGGTCTCTGATTAAATTTCCAGCCAGGGCACATAACCAGGTTGCAAGTCAGGTCTCCAGCCAGGTCTGTAGCTGGAGGCAGGTGAAAGGCAACCATATCTTGATGTCTGTCTCCCTCTCTGCCTCTCTCCCTTCCCTTCTCTCTAAAAATAATAAATAAAATCTTTTTTAAATAAATAAATAAAGACTTGTATAGAACAAACTGGGATTGAAGTGGTTCAAAATGCAAATTTTGATCACATGATAGCATTCATTTCACTTTATAACAGGTTTCATACATATAATGATAAAAGCTAGTAAGAAAATCTCAAGCAGGACCATACTGGTGCCTGTAAAAGAGAGCTAGTGACTTGGAGAGCAGCAAAAGTAAAAATCTGGAAGCATCAGGGAATCCAGAGGGAGTCAAATACTCCTCCCTAACTGTTTGGTGTAGGGGAGCACGATTTTGCAGCTCCAAAATATGCTCTTTGGCATAAGAGTCATTTTAGACTGGTTGTTTTTATGAAATAAAGGCTCAAGAGCTTTTTTTAACCTCCCCTTTAACTGTTTAAAAGAACTTAGATAGGATGCCTGGTCCAGGAAGGGAGCTCTCTCCAGAGATGAACCTGCAGGAAAAAGTACAAGAGCTAGGTATGGCAACCAGGGAAACTAAGCAAGCCTTGCTCCTTCGAAGTTCCCACTGCATGGCGCAGCAAACATTTGTTTACCAAACATATGTTTTTCCATTTCCAGGTGAATTGTCTTCCTTTAGAGTCCCAGGCCCCTACCAGCTTTTCTTTATTTTGGATGGCATACAAGCCACAATTACCTGATTGCCTTTGGACTTTCACATTCATATAGATTCCTGTTCATACAAAATTAACCGCTCTCTTCTCCTGTTAATGTCCTGTGCAAACTTATTAGATCAGCCATAGATTAAAGAGGGATAGGAAGAATATTATTCTTCCTGACACTGTCCAAGATTGACAGTTGCTTGAACACAAAATTGATATCTTTGATGGTATTTCATTACTTAATTTTCTTTTTAATAAAGCTCATAAGTTTTGGTACTTCATCCCACTTTATTTAAAAATAGGATTATTTTAAAGTCTTGATTTATATTTGTATAACTGACAAAATTTCAAGGCCTCATTATCTTCCAACCAAATTTTCTGAAAATTGACTATTTCTTTCATTGAGTCATCTTATGCTATCTTGAACATAATAGTTAATAAAAGAAAGCAATAATAGAGAATGTTCCACTTCAATTATGGGCTTCCAAGGTGCCATAAGAACCACTGAGTTAAGAATAATACCTAGGTTCCTAAGACTAGAAATTTTTTTAATATAATTAAGTTTTTTAAAATCTAGAAACATTTAAATATAATTAAATTTTTACTCATAAATATCAATATAGATTTTTAAAATAAAATAAAATGTAAAATATACTTACATGAAAGAAAAATATGTAAAATTAATCCCATATTATTAAAAGAACAAGATTCTTTTATGGATTGGCAAAACAAAATAAATGTTTTTCTTAGTTGCTTTAACAGTGTATCTGTTGAGCCAAAACATGCATTCACTAATTTTATTATTTTTATACTGTGCTCAATCATTTTTATAGGACTTTTGGAGGAAAGTTTATTCTTTAATTTTCTTCTTTATGGTATTTATAACAAAAGTTAAAGGACAGGCGGATTAGCCATGATTTCTCATCTTAGAAGACTCCGTGGATAATATGATATCATTGAAAGTTTTCTGTATGCAGTTTCAAATTATGGAGCTAAAAGTAAACTCTGTAACTATATACTAGGGTGACTTTATGCCTTATATAATTTCTATGACAGAAAAGTTTACTATACTTCTCTGAAAGATAATGAAAAAAATAAAATAGAAATATTACATATATTTGATTTGATTAGGCAGCATTACAGTTGCATGACTTTTTGATTATACTAAAATGGTTTATTTTAACATTATATTGATAGAAATTGTATAACCTTTGTTTATGCTTTTAGTCAATTATGTTGTGATCCCAGTTCAACATATTCTTATCATTAGAATATAATACAATACTGTTTTAGCTACATCTACATAACTGAATGAAGTTTGTTTTTTTAGAATTGGAAAATCACACACTCTCAATACACAGTTGGAATTAAAATATATAGTGCTACAAAGTGCTTAGTATATCTTCTTGAAAAAGTGTTATTCCTAAAAGAGACAAAGAAGCCCTTGTTGGTGGCTCAGTGGGTTGGCACCCACCTGTGAACCTAAAAGAGACAAACGTATAAAACTAAATGTCTAATTGTTTCCATCTCACAACTAAGTGGAAACACAAGCTTTGTCTTTTCAGAAACAGTAAGAAGAAATTGTTGGCAAGGAAAAAAATCAAAGGGAATAGTGAATTAAAGAGATTTACTACTTTCAGAGCAACTATAAGTGAGGACCTCACAAAAAAGTGAAATTTATTTATTAAAAATTATGTATTTATAGGAGATCCAAGATGGCAAAGAGGTAAGTGGAGCTAAACCAATCTTCTCCCTGGATCAATCTGGAATACAATATAATTGTGCAGAAATCATCTGGAATGCCAACATAACACTAGCTGGATGCAAAGTTATTGCCAATTGACTGTGCACACTCATGTATATCAAAGATCTTCTCAGATCACAATGGTTTGAAACTTAAACCAGCTTCAAGGGAAAAAACCCAAACACTCAAATTCATGGAGAATGAATAACGTACTATTAAATAATGAATGGGTTAACAATGAGATCAAGCAAGAAATCAAAAAGTTTCTGGAAACAAATGAAAATGAATACACAACAGCCCAAAATCTATGAGACACATAGAAGGCAATCCTCAGAGAGAAGTTCATAGCAATACAGGCCTACCTAAAAAGGATAGAAGAATATCAAATAAACAACCTAACCATAAAGCTACAAGAACTAGAGGAACAAAAATAAACATAGCTGAGAGCAAGTAGGAGGAAGGAAATAATTAAGATCAGAGCAGAATTAAATGACACAGAGCCTAAAAGAACAATTCAAAGGATCAATAAATCCAGGAGCTGGTTCTTTGAAAAGATAAACAAAATCAACAAGCCTTTAACCAGACTCCAAGAAAAAAACAGAGAGGACTCAAATAAGTAAAATCCAAATGACAGTGGGGGGAATTACATCTGATACCACAGGAATGCAAAAGATTGGAAGAAATTACTACAAATAACTATGTGCCAAGGAATTGGACCACCGAAGTAAAATAGACAAATTTCTGGAAACATATAATCTTCTAAAACTGAATCAAGAAGAAGCAGAAAGCTTGAATAGACTGAAAACAACAAGTGATATTGAAGCAATAATAAAAAAACTCAACAGAAAAGAGCTCCAGACTGGATGGCTCCACAGGCGAATTTTACAAACATTTAGGGAAGAACTAAGTTCTATCCTCAACTTATTCCAAAAAATCCAAGAAGAGGGACATCTCCTAAACTCTTTCTATGAGGCCAGTATTATTCTAATCTGAAAACCAGGTCAAGACGCAACAAAGAAAGAAAACTACAGGCCAATATCACTGATGAACATAGATGCTAAAATCCTCAACAAAATATTGGCAAATTAGATCCCGCAATACATTAAAAAGATCATACACCATGATCAACTGGGATTCATTTCAGGGATGCAAGAATGGTATACTTACAAATCAATAAACGTACCATACCTCATAAATAAAGTGAAATACTAAACCATATGACAATTTCAATAGTTGCTGAAAATTCTTTGATAAAGTATAGTACCCACTTATGATAAAAATGCTCAGCAAAGTGGGAATAAAGGCCATAATAAAGACCATATATGAGAAACCTGCAGCTAACATCATACTCAACTCAACTAAAAGCTTTTCCCCTGAGATGAGTGTGCATACTATCTCCACTTCTATTCAACATAGTTTTGGAAGCTTTAGCCACAGTGATCAGATAAGGAAAAGAAATAAAAAACATCCAAATTGGAAAGGGGGAAGTAAAACTGTCATTATTTGCAGACAACATGATAGTATACATACAAAACCCTATCAACTCCACTAAAAACCTACTCAACCTAATAAGTGAATTTGGCAATATAGCTGGATACAAAGTCAATATCCAGAAATTGAAGGCCTTCTTGAACATCAACAATAAAATATTAGAGATAGAAACTAGAAACAAACCCCATTTACTATAGCAACAAGAAAAATAAAGCACCTAAAAATAAACTTAACCAAGCAGGTAAAAGTCCTGTACTCAGAAAACTACAGAATACTGAAGGAAGAAATTAGGGAAGATACAAATAAATGGAAGCATATACAACCTGCATATGAACATTGTAATGTTCATGGATGAGAATGATTAACATCATTAAAATGTCCATACTATCCAAAGAAATGTATAAATTCAGTTCAATCCCTATAAAAATACTAATGATATATTTCACAGATCTAGAACAAATACTTCAAAAATTTAAACGGAGCCAGAAATGACCACGAATAGCAGTCCTGAGAAAGAAAAACAACGTAGGAGGAATCACAATACTGGACACCAAACTATATTACTAAGCCATTGAAGTCAAAACAGTCTGGTACTGGCATAAGAACAGACATATAGATCAATGTAACAGAATAGAGAACCCAGAAATAAACCCACATCTATATAGTCAATTAATATTTGACACAAAGGGGGAAGGAGCATAAAATGGAGCGAAAATAGCCTCTTCAACAAGTGGTGTTGGTAGAACTGGATAGGGACATGCAAAAACATAAAACTAGACCACCAACTTCAACATACACCAGAATAAACTCAAAATGGATAAGACTTAAACATAAGTCATGCCACCATAAAAGTCCTAGAGGAAAAAAATATAGGCAATCAAATTTTAGATATCCCACACAGGAATATTTTCTCTGAATATAGAGCAAGGGTATTAAAGGAACAAATAAACAAATGAGACTACATAAAATTAAAATGTTTCTGCTTAGCTGAAGAAAATATCAGCAAAATGAAAAGGGAGCTAACCATATGGGAAAACATATTTGCCAATGATACCTCAGGCAAAGGTTTGATCTCCAAAATATATAAAAAGCTTAAATGACTCAACACCAGGAAGATGGACAACCCAATTAAATAATAGGCAAAGGACCTGAACAGACACCTCTCTGAGAAGGACATACGAAAGGCCCATAGATATATGAAAAAGTGTTCAACTAGCCATTAGAGAGATGCAAATTAAAACCATGGACATTTCTTAGATAAAGATCCACTAAAAGCTTTCTGGAGCAATCAATGGAATGAAGGTGACATATCCTAGAACAAGAACTCTCATGAAGTGTTTGACTAACACAGTTCTGAATAAAGATTCTTCTAAATAACAATTGATTAATTTGGCACCCTTAAGAAAAATGTCAGTTCATTTTTTTAAAATATGAATGGTTGCTCAACACTTTAGTATTCAGCATGTAATTTGACATAAGGTTCGCAGTTCAAGGCTTTCTCTTAATGTTTTTTCTCTCTGTTTTTAATTCTAATACTTTAGAAGAGTTCCTTTCTTCAAGAAATACCAATGCTGCTACCTCATCTCCAGAAATAGATGCTAAGATGCTAGGACAGGGTATGTTTAAAATACAAATGTTTTATTATTCAATATGTGACAAACAAAATTATTTTATTTTTAATGTTTATTTGTACTTATTTAAGAGGAAAGAAGTTGATTTTTCCCTATTAAAAAGAAGCCATTGATACCATCCTTAACATTAAGTTATCCTTTATTAGTTTTTTCCTAATATATACATTTTTTCATTTCAGGCAGGGTTTTATGTTGTACATCTAGAGACCATCTTTATATAAGGCATGCCTACCATATGGTTAAGTGTATGGATATGAGTGGCCTTTGAAAGTTAGGTATTTGCAACATAAATAGCCCATTTAATTGAATCAACTAAATCCAAATGACATCACACTTTTGTCTGTTGCTATCTAAAAGTATTTCGGGGGATTTTGACATTTTTTTTCACCATCTATTTTCAGTAACTGAATTACTGGAACCTATAAATTAATCTAGCAATTACATTATAATTAGACATATTCATTTTTTAAAAAAACGTATTGTTGTTGTATTACATCCATCCCCTTTTTGCTCCCTTCTGTCCCCCTCCCCACCCATACATTCCCCCCAAAGTCAATCCCACCTGTTGTCCATGTCCATGGTTCCTTTATACTAGGTTCTTGTTTAAGCTGCTCCCCTTTCTTGCCTCTGCCTCCCCCCTCCCCCCAACCCCTTTCCCCCTGACCACTGAAGGCCTATTCCTTGTATTCATACACTTGGTTCTGTTTTGCTTGTTGTTAGTTTTGCTCATTATTGTCCCGTAAGAGGTGAGATCATATGATATTTATCCTTCACTGACTGGCTTATTTCACTAAGCATAATACTCTCCAGTTCCATCCATGCTGTTGCAAAGGGTACAAGTTCCTTCTTTCTTTCTGCTATATAGAATTCCATTGTGTAAATGTACCAAAGTTTTTTGATCCAATCATCCACTAATGGGCACTTAGGCTGTTTCCAGCACTTGGCTATTGTAAATAGTGCTGCTATGAACATAGGTGTGCATAAGTTCTTACGAATTGGTGTTTCAGGATTCTTTGGGTATAGTCCAAGTAGTGGAATGGCTGGGTCAAAAGGCAGTTCCATTTTTAGTTTTTTAAGGAAACCCCATACTGTTTTCCACAGTGGCTGCACCAGCCTACATTCCCACCAACAGTGTATGAGGGTTCCCATTGCCCTGCATCCTTTCCAACACTTGTGGTTTGTTGATTTGCTGATGATTGCCTTTCTGACAGGTGTGAGGTGGTATCTTATTGTAGTTTTAATTTGCATCTCTCTGATGACTAGTGATGTTGAGCATTCTTTCATATGCCTCTGGGTCCTCTGTATATCTTCCTCAGTGAGTTGACTGTTCACGTCCTTTGCCCATTTTTTAATTGGGCTGTCTGTCTCCCTGGTGTTGAGTCGCATTAGTTCTTTATATACTTTGGAGATCAAACCCTTGTCTGAGGTATCATTGGCAATTATGTTTTCCCATACAGTTGGTTCCCTTTGAATTTTGCTGATATTTTCTTTAGCTAAACAGAAACTTTTCAATTTGATATAGTCCCATTTGTTGATTTGTTCTTTGATTTCCTTTGCCCTTGATGAAGTATCAGTAAACGTATTTTTGCGTAGGATATCCAAAAGTTTACTGCCTATATTTTTCTCCAGGACCTTTATGGTGGCACTGCTTATATTTAAATCCTTTATCCATCTTGAGTTTATTTTGGTGTATGGTGTAAGTTGGTGATCTAGTTTTATCTTGTTGCATGTTGCTGTCCAGTTCTCCCAACACCATTTGTTGAAGAGACTGTTTTTACTCCATTGGATGTTCCTTCCCCCTTTGTCAAATATGAGTTGACCATAGAGTCCTGGGTTAATTTCTGGGCTCTCTATTCTGTTCCATTGATCTATATGTCTATTCTTATGCCAGTACCATGCTGTTTTGATGACAGTA